>SJYX01013740.1:59630-121928 GCA_006410675.1 Oreotragus oreotragus
GGGACTCTCAGGAGTCTTCTCCAACACCACAGTTCAAAAGCATCGATTCTTCGGTGCCCAGCTTTCTTCACAGTCCAACTTTCACATCCATACATGACCACGGGAAAAACCATAGCCTTGACTAGGTGGACCTCAGTAGGCAAAGTAATGTCTCTGCTTTTGTATACTGTATAATTACTATAAAATAAAAATTTTAATTAAAAATATTTTTAATAGCAAGGAACAGTGAGAGTGACTGAGAAAATGGAGATATTTTTCTATTTTTGCCAACTTACAAAATGTACTAAAAATTGAATTGATGTTTCTGCCTCAGTTTTACAAATTTAGTTTTACAATAGTTGATGAGCAGCAGTGCAAAAAATCTTATTAAAATTAAATTAAAAATTAATAACAGTTTTGAGGATATGGTGACAGTTTTAAAAAGAAGAAGAAAATATTTAAGATGGGGGTGGGGCATAGTTTAAATTTTACAACAAAATTGAGATGGTAAGAAGGTACAGAGTCTTCCCATATAATCCCTGCCCTGACACAGGCATATCTTACTCCATTACCAACATCACTCACCAGAATGGTAACTTTTTTTTTTTTTGCCAAGAATGAAGCTCTGTTGACACATCATAATCATCCCAAGTCCATAGGTTACTCCAATGTTAGTTCTTGGTTGTGCATTCTTAGTGGTACATTCTGTTGGTTTAGCCAAATGTATAATGACATCCATCCATGACTATCATATAATACAGAATAGTTTCATTGCCATAAAAATCCTCTGGGACAGGATATATATATTATATTAATTATATTATATTAATTACTTTCAGCTGACCAACACTAATGAAATGAAGCGGAACTCAATGATCCTTGTCCCTCATGTCCTCTGCCTGTCTTTTGTCTGTGGAAAAACTTTAGCCAAAGAATAAATTTATTCAGTGAAGTAAGAAAATGTAGAAACAAAGGAAAATAGTCAAAGGAGATCAAACAATAATAGTTTAGTAACTAAGAATAGTCAAGGATGTGCCAATACTTTGGCCACCTGATGTGAAGAGCCAACTCATTGGAAAAGACCCTGATGATGGGAAAGATTGAAGTCAGAAGGAGAAGGGATGAGATGAGNTAGCATTTTTAGAGGAACTATTAAATGCTACTTGTTGAGTTAATAGCCTATTACAGTCAAATCCCCTTAAACTCTGTATGTATTAAGTATATTAATTTGTTAATAATTTAAAATTATATAGCATATTTGTGAGCTGAAATTGAACTCATTGATTTTTTGTGGAAAATTAAAGTTGCAAAACATCACAGCAGAGTTTTTGTCAGGAAAGAAAATTCACAAACATATCATTAAATTGATGCACAATTTTTGAAGAGAAGATCCATTTTGTATCTGTTTGGGCTGAATCTGTCAGAAGTGTTCAGTATTTTCCAGTAGAGGGTCTGTTGGAAGTGCATACTACTTTCATATGGAAAGCATCCCTCAGTAGAGAAATAGTAGAGTTCATTTCAGAATGTAATAGACATACAGAAAATAAAAGGAAAGAATTTTCTTCGGCTGAGCTTACCTTACTGACCCAAGTACAGGGACCTGTGTTTTGCCTGTAGTACATCAGCATTTATTCAAAATATTAAGTGTATTTTATTCTTTGAGAATTAACAAACCAAGAAGATAAAGATTATGGTCGATGGAATTAAGTTTTCTGAATTTAAATACTGATTCACAAGGCCAATTATGAGGCAACTTTCTCAGTCTCTATGCTTCATATTCCTTAGAGAGTAGAGATTCTCTACCCTAGAGGCTGTTTGGGGCCTACATATACAATCGATATACAATTCTTATTATTGAATCTCTGTTCAGTTCAGTCATGCAGTCGTGTCTGACTCTTTGCGACCCCATGACTGCAGCACACTAGGCTTCCATGTCCATCATCAGCTCCTGGATCTTACTCAAACTCATGTTCATTGAGTCAGTGATGCCATCCAGGCAACTCACCATCTGTCATCCCTTTCTACTCCCACCTTCAATCTTTCTCAGAATGAGAGTCTTTTCCAATAAGTCAGTTCTTCACATCAGGTGGCCAAATAATTGGAGTTTCAGCTTCAGCATCAATCCTTCCAATGAATATTCAGGAATGGTTTCCTTTAGGATGGACTGGTTGGATCTCCTTGCAGTCCAAGGGACTCTCAAGAGTCTTCTTCAACACCACAGTTCAAAGCATCTATCCTTCAGCTCTCAGCTTTCTTTACCGTCCAACTATCACATCCATACATGACTATTGGAAAAACCATAGCTTTGTCTAGACAGACCTTTGTTGGAAATGTCTCTGCCTTTTAATATGCTGTCTCAGTTGGTCATATTTTTCTTCCCAGGAGCAAGTCTTTTAATTTCATGGCTGCAATCACCTGCAGGGATTTTGGAGCCCAAGAAAATTAAGTCAGCCACTGTTTCCACTGTTTCCCCATCTATTTGCCATGAAGTGATGTGACTGGATGTCATGATCTTGAGTAAAGCCAACTTTTTCACTCTCCTCTTTCACTTTCATCAAGAGGCTCTTTAGTTATTCGCTTTCTGCCATAAGGGTGGTGCCATCTGCATATCTGAGGCTATTGATATTTCTCCCGACAATATTGATTCCAGCTTGTGCTTCATCCTGTCTGGCATTTCTCATGATGTACTCTGCATATAAGTTAAATAAGAAGGGTGACAATATACAGCCTTTATGTACTCCTTTCCCAATTTGGAAACAGTCTGTTGTTCCATGTCCAGTTCTAACTGTTACTTCTTGACCTGCATACAGATTTCTCAGGAGTCAGGTCAGGTAGGTATTCCCATCTCTTTCAGAATTTTCCACAGTTTGCNCTCATGATGTACTTTGCATATAAGTTAAATAAGAAGGGTGACAATATACAGCCTTTATGTACTCCTTTCCCAATTTGGAAACAGTCTGTTGTTCCATGTCCAGTTCTAACTGTTACTTCTTGACCTGCATACAGATTTCTCAGGAGTCAGGTAAGGTAGGTATTCCCATCTCTTTCAGAATTTTCCACAGTTTGCTGTGATCCACTCAGTCAAAAGATTTGAAATAGTCAATAAAGCAGAACTAGATGGTTTTCTGGAACTCTTTTGCTTTTTTGATGATCCAACATAGGTTGACAATTTGATTTCTGGTTCCTCTGCCTTTTCTAAATCCAGCTCGAACATCTAGAAATTCATGGTTCACATACCCTTGAAGCCTGACTTGGAGAATTTTGAGCATTACTTTGCTATCATGTGAGATGAGTGCAATTGTTGGGTAGTTTGAACATTCTTTGGCATTGCCTTTCCTTGGGATTGGAATGAAAACTGACATTTTCCAGTCCTGTGGCCACTGCTGAGTTTTCCAAATTTGCTGTAATGTGGAGTGCAGCACTTTCACAGCATCATCTTTTAGGATTTGAAATAGCTCAACTGGGATTCCATCACCTCCACTAGCTTTGTTCATAGTGATGCTTCCTATGGCCCGTTTGACTTCACATTCCAGGATGTCTGGCTTTAGGTGAGTGATCATACCATCATGGTTATCTGGGTCATGAGGATCTTTTTTGTACAGTTTACAGTTCTTC
The DNA here is from genome assembly GCA_006410675.1 of Oreotragus oreotragus. Taxonomy (NCBI): domain Eukaryota; kingdom Metazoa; phylum Chordata; class Mammalia; order Artiodactyla; family Bovidae; genus Oreotragus; species Oreotragus oreotragus. The sequence goes on from SJYX01013740.1 coordinate 63,225, forward strand.
TGTGTATTCTTGCCACCTCTTCTTAATATTTTCTGCTTTGGTTAGATTGATACCATTTCTGTCCTTTATTGTGTCCATCATTGCATGAAATAGTCCTTTGGTATTTCTAATTTTCTTGAAGAGATCTCTATTACTGAATCTGGCCCATAATAAATGATCAAATTGAATTAACTATTATCTCCTTTATCACTAAGAACAAAAACTTTAAAATATATTGTTTTTTTGCCTATTATTAGCTATATTCTATTCATTCCATCCTTTACCACACCTCTAAGAAAGGTGTAAATTATCATCTTTTGAAAATATTTATTAATCAGTATATTAACTAATTCACAAGCAGTTGTGGAATCTTTACTCTGTTCAAGCACTGCTGGTCACTAATGAAAGTGTTACAAAATGATTTTTCTCTGTTTATGTGCATTCCATAGTACATTTTAGAAAAGTTTATAGAAACATAAGAACAAGGTTTTCTGTTATACTGTGATAAGAAAATTAGCATCTTATTTTTAATTTAAAAATGTATATATACATGTACTAATTAATATATACATATACTTTTTCCGTTTAGTCTAGCTACAGACTAATAAATATGGGTAAGATATAGATTGGCAGTTTCTTTCTGGTAACTAAATGCTGCCTTATATGAAAACACTACATTTAGTCTTACAGCCGTTCATCTATTGAACCAAATAGTTGTTGAGTCCTCTGTGCTGGACTCTGAGAGGCACTGTGAACCAAACACTGATAAGAAATTCTCATCCTTACTTTCTGAGAGTGGTGGGAAAGTAGAAATGTAAACAGAATGTGACTCTATTTAAAGTTAAAAGTGTGAACAAGAAGCTGTGGGGAAAAGAGATTAAGGAAAAAGAAGAACCATTTTAGATTTTAAGTTGAAAAGCTGCCAACTTAAAACTTAATTTAAATATAAGTGCTGACAAATGGAGGTGCATGTATAAAAAGCAAAGGTAATAAATACAAAGAGTCCATGTAAGAACATTACAATTCTTCAGGAAAAGTAATATAATAGCAATTAAGCACTATATAAGTAATATATTACTAAATATATAAGGAATAGAAGATATATTTGAGATGAAAGTAGAATTGGATTTGCAAAGATAAAAGGAGAAAATATGAAACAATAACTGACTTCTGTCTTGGAAAAGAATATTATGAGAAAACAGTGAGTAGAATTTTTTTTCCTTAATTGAAGACAGTCCAAGGAAAATCTAGTTAAAGGCTCCAGATTCAGAAGAATTCCCTCATAGCACTGGAATGTATTTCAGGAAGGTTATGGAATTGTTGTTGGTGAGTATTCGCCAGTTACAATGTAGAGACTGTTTCTTGAAAAGAGAACGCAAATATATGCATTCACATAAAACAAGTTAAGTCTCGCAGTTTGAGACAACAAGCTGCAAGGTGCTACTGAGGCTGGACACTAACATTCAAATCTTATTCTTTCCAATGGCCACACGTAACAGTATATAAGCCTCAAAAAGAACATGTTCCAAGTTTGACAGTTGACATTTTGATTCACACAATAGTGAGGCCACCTTCAAATTTCTGACATAAAGAAAACTTGTGTAGGGGAAAAGCCTTGACTATTAGTCAAAAGTGATCATAAAAAGTTGTTTTGACAACAGATAAAAGGCAGAGACCCTGCCTGTTCTGCTGATGCAGGCCTACGCCCATTTTCTGTTCCCCACAGACAAGGCCACAGTGATAGCATCTATTTGAGACTCTCAATTAAGGGTATCTCAAGTAATCTACCGGGGAAGGCAATGGCACCCCACCCTAGTACTCTTGCCTGGAAAATCCAATGGACGGAGGAGCCTGGTGGGCTGCAGTCCATGGGGTCGCTAACAGTCGGACAGACTGAGCGACTTCACTTTCACTTTTCTCTTTCATGCATTGGAGAAGGAAATGGCAACCCACTCCAGTGTTCTTGCCTGGAGAATCCCAGGGACGGGGGAGCCTGGTGGGCTGCCGTCTATGGGGTCACACAGAGTCGGACACGACTGAAGTGACTTAGCAGCAGCAGCAGCAGCAGCAGCAAGTAATCCACTGTGTGTTAGCTGTTGGCTGAGAGATCATTACGTATTTGGAATGGTATGGTCATTTGAACGTCAGGATTCCAGTTTTACACATACCTTAAACTTGACCCAAACAGTCACTTGTGTTTGTATGTTATCTATACAACAGAGGCTGAGCTCTGAATTCTCTCTCTTGATTGAAACACTTAGGTTGGAATTTAGACTCTCAAGAACTTGGAAAACAGTGCGTGGAAGTGCTTATGGAGGCCCTTTGTGTGTATTCAGGAACTGGTAGGAACATTTTCTTTGGTTGAATGGTATACATTCCCATTTTAACAGTTTTTCCACCTGGTTAAAAGTAATAAACCTTATATTTATATTAGTTGGTTGGGGTCATTTTCTTTGCTTTCTATCAACTCATACAATTAAAAGTGAAATCACATTTAAAAAGAAAAAAAATATTTAGACTGAGAAGTGGTCCCTCAACAGCCTGACAAATGTTAGGAGGTAAGCACTGGCTTTAAAGCCAGAAGTAGGGGAGGTCTGGCTGCTTCATACAGGCCAACCTCTAAGAACTTTTTTTTTGGTTCATAACTGGCTCTGTAAACAGAGGGCAAAAAGAGATGGAAGAAAGAGGCAAGTCACTCCAGACTGGCATCATACATGGTAAAAAGAGGGGGGAAAAGTTGAAGTAGCAACTGATTTTACTTTCTTAGACTCCAAAATCACCACAGGCAGTGACTATAGCCACAAAATTAAAAGACTTTGCTCCTTGGAAGGAAAGCTATGACAAACCTAGGCAGCATATTAAAAAGCAGAGGCATCATTTTGCCAAGAAAGGTTCACGTAGTCAAAGCTATGGTTTTCCCAGCAGTCATATGTAGATGTGAGATTTGGATCATAGGAAAGCTAAGCAGCAAAGAGCTGATGCTTTCTAACTGTGGTGCTGGAGAAGATTCTTGAGAGTCCCTTGGACTACAAAGAGATCAAACCAGTCAATCCTAAAGGAAATCAACCCTGAATATTCATTGGAAGGACTGATGCAGAAGCTCCANCAGTCATATGTAGATGTGAGATTTGGATCATAGGAAAGCTAAGCAGCAAAGAGCTGATGCTTTCTAACTGTGGTGCTGGAGAAGATTCTTGAGAGTCCCTTGGACTACAAAGAGATCAAACCAGTCAATCCTAAAGGAAATCAACCCTGAATATTCATTGGAAGGACTGATGCAGAAGCTCCAATACTTCGACCACCTGATGGGAAGAGAAGACTCATTGAAAAAGACCCTGATGCTGGAAAAGATTAAAGGCAAAAGGAAAAAAGGGTGGCAGAGGATGAGAGGGTTAGATAGCATCATTGATTCAACAGACATGAATTTGAGCAAATTCCGGGAGATCGTGAAGGACTGATGTGCTGCGGTCCTTGGGGTCACAAAACGTCAAACACGCCTTAGCGACTAAACACCCACACACACACACACACAAGTTTAATAAGCAAAGGAACTTACCTACGAGGCTTGTCTTATGCAGTCACAGGACAAATAGATCACGACATCCTCCACTAGAATCTCAAGCATTTATACGAGGACTTAACAGAGTTCAGTTATGTATACCATCCAGATGGACTTAGTAACACCTTACTTTCTCAGAGTTATATCCTTGGAACAGCTCCCACTGTGGGAATGGGGGACAGAATGTACAGCCCAAGGACAAGGGGAGGCCTAAGGAGCCTCTGATTCCCCAGGTGTGGTTCACTGATGACCAGGGGTCGTGTCTTCTTGCTGACCTACTCCAACAGCACATAGTAGGCAGCAAAGCATGGAGAGTGGACCTGGAGGTGGAGCAGAGCACATGGAAAATAAAGTATACTCCACCCTTTCACCAGTCTTAATCCATCCTAAAGATTTGCTCAGAGGAAAAAATCCTCAGCCCAAGAGAGACGCACCATCACTGAAAGATAGCCTCGACACTATTTTACTCCCCCATGAAAGCACAATTATAGCATAGCCATCACCTTTACTTTTCAGATAAGCTAGCAGAGAATGACCAACTTTAAGGTATAGCCGCCACAGTGTCCAGCTGTATAACAGTCACTAGGCCTAAAAACTGATAATCAGAGCTTTCTTCTTATACCAGCCATTCCACACTCTTGCTATTCTCTTGCAACATCTCTTACACTTTGACAGCATCTCTACTTGAAACGCACTATCTGGTAGAGTGGTTCAAATATTTATTATTATCCAACCCAAACCCTCACTCGTCCAGTCTTATTGGATGGTTACAGTTTCCCATTGATGATTATGACAGGACATGAGAATAAGAGGCATTCTAATGAAACTTTTGGATTCACTAAACTTTGCCCCAGTGATGGAATAACAGACCAATTCTCCCTTCATATTAATAACTGGGAATAAACACTGTGACCAGTGGACTGATCTTATTCACTGTCCTATTTCAGCAGCATGACAAGCCCCAAACCAATGAGTAGGCTCAGCTATTTAACAGCACTGTGATCATGATCCCTAGTGTACCCACAACTCCTCCAGCTACTAGTACCTCCACATCTCCAAATCCAAGGCTGCAGAAACAAGCAGAAAAGTTCAAAGAATGAGTTATTTAATATATCGATGAGAGGGGCCTAACTTTACCTTGGTTCCTAAACTTACACATTCTAGCTGAAGAGAAATTAGAAGCATACATTGGAATACATTGAAACTGTAGGACATAAGCAGATCTTCAATAAGCCATAACACTATCCCCTCAAACTCCTCCTGGGTGAGAAGTTCATGGGAAGACCAATGAATCCCTTGCACATGAGCTCATTGTTAAATTTCTTTCACCATAAAATGAGTTCTTTGTTTGCAGACAATGATGTGTAAGATAACAAAGCCATAAATACAGCATTCTGTAAATCCATTAATGGATGTTCTGGCAGAAGTATTTCAGACAGGGAAGGCAAGTTCATTTTTGGAATATGACTTATTCTCATAAAAACAAATCGCTATCTCATACCTGAGGGAAAGAGTAAAAGTCTTTAGGCTGTAACTCTACTAATAGATTGGGCAGGTAGTAGCCAGATCATCCTTAATGAGAACAAAGACAAAAACATGATATTTGAGCCCGTGTCTCTTCTACCTGTCTTCTTTGTAGATGACAGTGAGGCATTTAGAGAGGGAGGTGCGTGTGTGCCCAGTCACGTCAGTCGTGTCTGACTCTTTGCAGCCCCGTGGATGGCAGCCCACCAGGCTCCTCTGTCCTTGTGGTTTCTCCAGGCAAGAATGCGGGAGTAAGTCACCATGCCCTCCTCCAGGAATTTGCTGACATCAATAGGATGGTTCATTGTGTCCATCTGATTATTGAAAGTTTCCCCTGCAGTGATGTTTCTGCAAGGTATCTCTTTGAAACATGAATTCACTCTCTTTTTGCTCATTCTGTGATGTTCATCTATATCTTTCCAATCTTTCTTGTCATAAATATTCTAATTTTATTTTTTACTTTTCCAACAAGACAAGTCTCAGCCACCACTCATAATTAGATCTAAACCACACATAATCTTTCCACAAAACATTATCTTATTTATATATAAATAAGGTATAAATTGACATATACAAATTATATTATTTATATATAAGTAACTATATTAACATAATATTTAATAATATAATTTTATTATAATTATAATTATTATAATTTAATTATATTATTATAATATATGAACTGGCGTGTATAAATTATATTACTAATATACAAATAGGTATATTATAACATAATATATTAACTATATATAATTACCTCTATCATATACACACACTGTTTGACATTTGGTCAAGAAAACATTTATTTTTACCATTGTCTTCTATAGTCTCCCCAAGTTGGGCTGTAATGTAGCAACTGAATGCTTCCACATGGAACATCCTACTTTGCAAACCCATATGTAAACCAGGCCACATTTTTACCCTTCCATTAACTGGTCCTAATAAAGTCTCCATTAGTACCAATGTGTGGATTCAATAAGAAATAGTGAAATGGTTAAAAGTAGGTGTTTGTGAAATTGCCATCTGTTTATGCTATCATTANGGAAGAGATGTGTATAAGAGACAGCATATACACACACTGTTTGACATTTGGTCAAGAAAACATTTATTTTTACCATTGTCTTCTATAGTCTCCCCAAGTTGGGCTGTAATGTAGCAACTGAATGCTTCCACATGGAACATCCTACTTTGCAAACCCATATGTAAACCAGGCCACATTTTTACCCTTCCATTAACTGGTCCTAATAAAGTCTCCATTAGTACCAATGTGTGGATTCAATAAGAAATAGTGAAATGGTTAAAAGTAGGTGTTTGTGAAATTGCCATCTGTTTATGCTATCATTACTCTAGACCACTTAGAGCTTGGCGTCACATATACCATTTCCATTTTACAATGAAATGATTTTGTTAATCTCCAAAGTTATGATATTATGAAAAAGATGGGCCTAGTATGTGATGAAAGGAAAAGGTATAGTGTCTGCTCTTGAGGCGAGAAGCCTCATCTAGCAGCCTTATCTGCCATACAGATTCTTTTCGTTATTAACTGCACTGTGTCATTAGGTGCAAGCTTGCATTTCAGACTGGTCTTCTGAAGGGCTTTCTCTTGCTCTAGATTCTACTCAAAATCAATGGCATTATGGATTTCCCAATAAATGAGACAGAGCTGAACAATCTAAAATTCAACAAACTCTTAAAGCTTTAAAATACAGCTTATTTCTTCCTGAATGGTGATATGTGTATAAAGATGTCTTCTACTTAAAAGGAATAGCCCCACCATTCCTCAAAGAGTAGAGAAAAATCACTAATGTGCCAGCCCCTGACACTTCTTGGGGCTTACTGCCTACTCTCTGGTGTACATGTAGTATCTCAGTAAAGCATATGGAGAGCTTGATAATTCTTCTTTACCAAATCAGTAAGTGAACTGTTCACATGATTAGGGATGGCTGATCAAGGTGAACATAACACATTGACTCCAGTATTCCAATTTTTTTAACTCTCTGGACTCCTTTCTCTATGCAGCATACTAGGAAATTTATGGCATCTTAACCCATTAACTATAGGCCATTACTGAGTTCAAGGCTTTATAAATCAGTACACCAAACTGTTTAGGTCCATCCTAGAGGCTTGAACTAACATGCTAAATCCTAAATTCTAAGTAACCTACCAGGCTTCTCCGTCCATGGGATTTTCCAGGCAAGAGTACTGGAGTGGGGTGCCATATAGTTGCTTCTCCGTAAGCAACTATACACACATAAAAATACCTAGCTTAAAACGTCTTTATATTCCACCATCCTTTTTCGCACATAATTAAGATCCTTCCCTATAAAGGATGGGAGCAGGTACCATTGATGTTAAGTAATTAAAAGTTTTTTAAAATTAAAATATGGTTTCCTCAGATTGGGTGAAGGTCTGCTTTTGTCACTAAAGGGAACTTCAGGGAAAACTGAGGGTGCAAGTTTCTCAGCCCTGCCGAAATCTATATCTAATATTTTTCAAATTACTATAATTTGACTTCAGTCTTAACAAGGTCTTTCACACTTTCAATGAATATTTATTGGCACCTTATATCTATAAATGCATAATTGGATAAAACAAACAGAAATCCCTGTATTCACAATGACATTATTCTAAGAGATGCAAATAACATGATAAATAACATTTATATCTGTTAGTGATTAGTTCTAAGAATAAAACAATGAAGGAAAGGGCCTTGATAGAACATGTTAGTGATAGAGGAGTTGCAGGCTACATTGGTGTCCAGGGTGGTGCTCACTAAGAAGATGACATGAGAGGTATGATGTTATCTTAACCAATTATGCCTTATCTTAAATAATTATAACTGTAATAATTATATTAAGAATAAGGTCACATTCATATTTTAAAAATAAGGTCACTTTCTAAGGTCCTGGGAATAGGACTTCAACATATCTGTCTGTGGGAGTCATAATACAAGTTCTAATACTGTTGTATTGCAATGCATTTATGGACATCTGTGTGCATGTTAGTTGCTCAGTTGTTTCCGACTCTATGCAACCCCATGGACTATAGCCCACCAGGCTCTTCTATCCATGGAAATCTCCAGGCAAGAATGCTGGACTGGGTTGCCATTCCCTCCTCCACTGGACATGATGTATATGTAAATATTTTACTAGGAAATCAAATTATACTGGAATTTGTTATTTTCACACAAAACAACTGATATTGTTTCTCTGAGATTTTTTCACTATTCTGCTCGCATCATTAGAGATCAACAAAGAGCTAAAAGCTTAAGCAAATATTTCAGTTACAGGATTAGAAATATATCCTTTGAGGATAATAATATTTTAAATACTGTAGCCCAGGCTTCCTTCACAGGCACTCCTTTATTACAGGTAAATAAAGTTAAATCAGAGATTATAACAAAGACAAATGAAGCCTGTGCTTGCTTGTAACATTGAAAGTTTAATGGTATACCAAAGTTTTACTCACCTCTCCATCCCTAGATTTCTCACCAGAGGTCCATTTACATCTCACTCCACTGTGGTCACATCATTCTACATAAGGCAGTGATTAAAATCATCCCCAAGAAAAAGAAAGGCAAAAAGGCAAAATGGCTGCTGGAGAAAGCCTTACAAATAGCTGAGAAATGAAGGGAAAAGGAGAAAAGGAAAGATACACCCACCTGAATGCAGAGCTCCAAAGATCAGCAAGGAAAAATAAGAAAGCTTTCCAAAGTGAACAGTGCAAAGAAATAGAGGAAAACAATAGAATGGGAAAGACTAGAGATCTCTTCAAGAAAATTAGAAATACAAAGGGAACATTTCATGTAAAGATAAGAATAATAAAGGACAGAAAAGCTATGGACCTAAAAGAAGCAGAAGACATTAAGAAGAGGTGGCAAGAATACAATGAAGAACCATAAAAAGTCTTAATGACCTGGATAACCACAATGCTGTAGTCACTCACCTAGAGACAGACATCCTGGAATGTGAAGTGGTAGGCCTAAGGAAGCATTACTACTAACAAGGTTAGTGGAGATGATGGAATTCTGACTGAGCTATTTCAAATCCTAAAAGATGATGTTGTGAAAGTGCTGCACTCAATGTCAGCAAATTCGGAAAACTCAACAGTGGCCACAGGACTGGAAAAGACCAGTTTTCATTCCAACCCGAAAGAAAGGCAATGCCAAAGAATGTTCAAACTACTGCACAGTTATACTAATCTCACATGTAGCAAGGTAATGCTCAAAGTCTTTCAAGCTAGGCTTCAACAGTATGTGAACCAAGAAGTTCTACAGGTACAATATGGATTTAGAAAAAGCAAAGGAACAAGAGATCAGATTGTCAACATCAGTTGGATCATAGAAAAAGCAAGGGAATTCCAGAAAAATATCGGCTTCAATGACTATGCTAATGCATTTGTGTGGATCACAACAAACTGTGGAAAAATCTTAAAGAAATGGGAATACCAGACCACCTTCCTTGCCTCCTAAGAAATCTGTATGCAGGTCAAGAGCAATAGTTAGAATTAGACATGGTTCGATGCAGGATGCAGGATGCTTGAGGTTGGTGTATGGGGATGATCCGGAGGGATGATGTGGGGTGGGAGGTGGGAGGGGGGTTCATGTTTGGGAGTTCGTGTATACCCGTGGTGGCATATTCATGTCAATGTATGCCAAAACCAATAGAGTACTGTAAAGTAAAATAAAGTAAAATGGAATCTCTAAAAAAAAAAAAAAAAAAGAACTGGACATGGAACAACAGACTGGTTCCAAATTGAAAAAGGAGTACATCAAGGCTGGAAGGCTGCATATTGTCACCCAGCTTATGCAATTTATATGCAGAGAACATTATGCAAAATGCCAGGATGGATGAAGCACAAGCTGGAGTCTAGATTTCCAGGAGAAATATCAATAACCTCAGATATGCAGATGACACCATCCTTATGGCAGAAAGTGAAGAGGAACTAAAAAGCCTCTTGATGAAAGTGAAAGTGGAGAGTGAAAAAGCTGGCTTAAAACTCAACATTCCAAAAAACAAAGATCATGGCATCTGGTCCCATCACTTCATGGCAAATAGATGAAAAAAAATGGGAACAGTGACAGACTTTATTTTCTTGGGCTCCAAAATCACTGCATATGGTAACTGCAGCCATGAAATTAAAAGATGCTTGCTCCTTGGAAGGAAAGCTATGACAAACCTAGAGAGTGTATTAAAAAGCAAAGACATCACTTTGCTGACAAAGTTCGGTACATTAAAAGCTATGGTTTTCCCAATAGTCATGTATGGATATGAGAGTTGGACCATAAAGAAGGCTAAGTGCCAAAGAATTAATGTTTTCAAACTGTAATATTGGAGAAGACTCTTTAGAGTCCCTTGGACTGCAAGAAGATCAAACCAGTCAATCCTAAAGGAAATCAACCCTGAATATTGATTGGAAGGACTGATGCTGAAGCTGAAGCCCCAATACTTTTACCCCCTAATGCAAAGAGCTAACTCACTGGAGAAGACCCTGATGATGGGAAAGATTGAGAGTAGGTAGAAATGGGGGCTACAGAGGATGAGATGGTTGGATTGCATCACCAACTCAATGGACATGCGTTTGAAAAATCTCCGGGAGATGGTGAAGGACAGGGAAGCCTGATGTGCTGCAGTCCATGAGGTCACAAAGAGTTGGATACAAATGAGCAACTGAATAACAACAACAACCCCAGTGTTCAATAGCTTAAAACAGGTGGGCTTCTTACGTGTCCTGTGGGATAGAGAGAAAGCAGTTGCAGGATTAAATGATAATAATGATAAAATAGTAATACATTATAATTTATAAACAATAATGCATTAACATTATTATCTTATGAGGCAGCATGTTCTAATGGTAAAAGTGTGGGCTCTGAAGTCAACACATCTAAGGGTTGGAATCACAATTTCTCCAGTTCTTAATTTTGTTATCAACCTTCATATAGAGATAATCTCATATGCCTTAAAGAATTTTGGAAAAGAGAAGGCAAAATCTGCAATGTAGCCAACATAATGCCTTGATATGGTTGGCACAGTTACATATTGGTTTCTATTTCTTTGCTTTCGGATTATGTATGGCTATTATTTCATTGAATTGCACATCAGGAAACCAACCCTCTCCACTGATCTCCTTAACACTGTGGAAAGTGCCACAATGTACCTTGTCAGTAGACTCAAATGATAGTGATTAGGAGACTTTTGAAAAAACTGCTACTAAGAAGAAATGGCCAGGGTAAATGTATGTATGTGGTGTTGACTGGATTGAAGAGGACTGTGGGACTTGGAAATGTGGACTAGTAAGTGTAGCACAGGCCATGGAGCCATTACTCAAGTGTAGAACTTCAAAAATTCACTCCAGAGATAACAAGCGACTCCAGACAGCCCTGTCTAGGATCCCTGATACAGATTTTAAGAATACTCCTCAGTCTCATTTTGAACACAGGTGCGTGATCAAGCTCAAGATGTTCTCCTGGTTTTGCCCATTTATATAATGGTGCTCCAGGAAGGATGGTTGTGTGTATACTAAGTCACTTCAGCTGTGTCAGACTCTTGGCAACCCCATGGACTGTACCCCACCAAACTCCTCTGTCTATGGGATTCTCCAGGCAAGAATTCTGGAGTGGATTCCATGACATCTTCCAGGGAGTCTTTTGACCAAGGAATCAAACCTGCATCTCTTATGTCTCCTGTATTGGCAGACAGGTTCTTTATCACAAGTGCCACCTGGGAAGCCCCCAGGAAGGATAGGGGATATTTTAAGAGAGGGACTACTATTGTTATTTTTACAGATATTTCAATATATTCCTTGGGGATTAGTAAAGGCTTTCCTGAGGCTGTGGGGTCTCAGATAAATACTAAGTGAGGAAAAGTATTTAACTATTAAAATGAAGTTGAGGTTGAAGAGATGATAAGCTTTATAAACTGATGGAATAACAAAAGCTAATCCAGAGAGTAATGTATTGATGCAAATTGCAGGCACATGATTTCATCAGAACTGGATCCTAGGATACAAGAAAGCCACACTTAAAAAATAAAGCTAGAATCAAGAGGGGGCCTCCACTATAGGGTCCTGTACACTGGAAGGATATAGATTTTATTCTGAATAATGAGGCATTGAGAGATTTCAAACAGGTACAGGACTAATAAGTTTTGTGCTCTAGAACAGTTTGAGAATGGCTTGCACAGGGTCAAAACTGTAAGCTGGCAGACCCATGAAGATGTTGATTCCATGGACAGAGTGCAACTTAAAATGAATTTAACTATGTTAGGAGAAGGCAATGGCACCCCACTCCAGTACTCTTGCCTGGAGAATCCCATGGATGGAGGAACCTGGTAGGCTGCAGTCCATGGGGTCGCGAAGAGTCAGACACAACTGAGCGACTTCACTTTCATTTTTCACTTTCATGCATTGGAGAAGGAAATGGCACCCCACTCCAGTGTTCTTGCCTGGAGCATCCGAGGGACGGGGGAGCCTGGTGGGCTGCCGTCTCTGGGGTCGCACAGAGTTGGACATGACTGAAGCGACTTAGCAGCAGCTGCAGCAGCAGTGGTAGTGAGAGGAGAGTGGAAAAATAAAGATCCTCTGATACTAATAGGAAGTCAAAAAACATAAGATTCAGGGATCAGTTTGATATTCTAGCAAAGAAAGAGTGGTATTTAGGATGATCCAAGGATTTCTGGATAGAGTGAAAGAGCAGGTGGTGTTGCTATCTTCAGCTCAGAAAACAGGAAGAGGAAATGGTGTGTTGGTGAGTTGAGATGATTACGACTGATTCTGTGCCACTTTCGTGCATGAGGGTGATTAGATAATTTCAGTAGAAATGCTTCAAACTTTACCCATCTCTGTATCACTGTCAGTGCCTAGAAGGCAGCAACTTTGCATACCAATGTATCACCAATGCTATTATAGAGCTAATATTTAAAGGGCATTCAATAATTATTTTGTTCATATGTTTGTTCATTTATTCACAAAATTTATTGAAAGTCAACTTTGTACATTAGTCTAGTTCTGTTGATCTCAATCATTGCTGCAGCTGGAAATGTTTATAAGCCTCTGAGGCTTGAGCCCCTATGTGGACCCATTATATCAGAATACTTGGGCCCAGCAAGCAGGTGCTTATAAATGGAAGCCAAATGGCATCTAGAAAATTTCACCCAGTATCCAGGGTTAAAAATTATTGTCTTAAGAGCTGGAGATACTACAAACACACACATGCATGCATACACACACAAACACACACCTACATGCATAAACCTGATCACTGATCACTGAAGCATCTCTGATCACTTGCAGCTTATATCAAAGATTTATCAAAGGCACAAAGAAACAAAGGCCAGAAGCCAGAAATGAGTGCTATGCTAATTCAAATGTTCCAATATTAAAGTAAATAATGAAGCCAGAAATGAGTGCTATGCTAATTCAAATGTTCCAATATTAAAGTAAATAATAGTTAATAAACTATGAAATAATTTTACACAATAAAACCAAATCATATAATTTTTAAAAATCACATCTTTTATGCAGAGGTCATTACTTGAGACATCATCTTAAAATAGGCCAAAGTTTATAAGTAAATAACTATATCAGAAGGTTACTACTTTCAAATTAAAATTCTTATCCCCCCCAGCCCAAATTATATTTAATTCATTTTAAAACAACCTCTTGGTTTCTGAGTATTCTCTAGTTAGAGAGTATACACTAGGACTTAGCGAAAACGGTGATGGGTATAAGGATACATATTAACTGCTGCAGAAGAGACCTCAGGGCTGCCGAGGCCTGTGGAAGAACTGCAAACATAAAGACAAACAGGATCTGGACTTATTTTAGGTAAAAATAGATATATTTCTTATTTTGGATTTTACTCTGTTACTGAATAAAGAGGTAGAATAGCAAAATGAGATGGAAAATGAATAAAGAGAATGTTACATCCAATTTGTCTTTAAGGCCCCTGCATTTTTTATAATGTTAGAGCATGGCACAACATCATTGTACCTAGCGTGACTTTTGAATAATTATTTTGAAAAATTGGAATAAAAAATTTAAAGGTGAAGAAATTATCTGTCTCAGAGTGTTTTACAAAACAATGATAAAGAGTAAGTATTTTATTTTTCATACTGTTCATGGGGTTCTCAAGGCAAGAATACTGAAGTGGTTTGCCATTCCCTTCTCCAGTGGACCACATTCTGTCAGACCTCTCCACCATGACCCATCCGTCTTGGGTTGCCCATCTTGGATGTGAGTCTGAGTGAACTCTGGGAGTTGGTGATGGACAGCAAGGCCTGGTGTGCTGCGATTCATGGGGTCGCAAAGAGTCGGATACGACTGAGTGACTGAACTGAACTGAACTGAAGTATTTTATTTCAGAGATTAAGCATTAATTATCTGGAAATTTTTCCTAGAGCATGCAGTATAAATGAAACATTATTAGCCTTTTACAAAAGGTGATCCATTATTGCCTACTACATAGAGCAAACTACTATTAATTTCATTTACCATTTGTCTTCAAGTAAAGCATGAGAGTCATTTCTCAAGAGATAATTAAAATATGGCTTCAGAATATTCATACAGAATCAATAAGCACAAAATATCACATAGCTATTATGTATACATTTGTGACAATATATAAAAATTACAGAAACAGTTTAATTCAAGATTAGTACATAAAAACATAAACTTATTATGTTATAATATTACATATTATAACTTTTTATACATTTCTGGCTTTTCATTATTTATAGTTCAATTAATTAAATTGATTACTAAAACATATTAGAATAAACACAAGATTCCAGAAAAACTGAGGAACTGCTCCAAAGAGAGGGGGCAGGGGGCTAGTCAAGATTATGTATAATTATCTCTGCTCTGCTCAGTTGTATCCAAATATATGAGACACCATGGACTGTAGCCTGCCAGGTTTCTCTCTCCATGGGATTCTTCAGGCAAGAATACAGGATGGTTTGCCATTTTCTCCTCCAGGAGATCTCCACAACCTAGGGATCAAACCCATGTCTCCTGGGTATCCTGCAGTAACAGGTGGATTCTTTGCTGTTGAGCCATTGAGGAAACCCATAGAGACAAATGGCAAATACCAATTTTTAGTTGGCATGATTGAGAATCACTATAATAGTCAATGATCCCTTCTCTGTGCCATACACTGTTATGGTCTCATGAAATTTTGGTCACAAAAGCTTTGTAGGCTGTAGTATTTTCACGTACTTTCCAGATCCATGGTCACTCTTCTGCACCCAAGTCTGCACTCAAGAGAGGAAGACCTATATAGACTACTGTAAAAATGTCCCTTGACCTTGGACTTCTCGTTAGTTTCTGTCAAGGGATGCTACTTGTGAGAAATAGCATGAAGGAGACAGAAGGCTTTATGTGTTTATTACGCCAGTTCCTTTCATAAGATGTAACTTCAGCCTGGCCTCAATCTCTTAATTAATTTTAACAGTTCCATTTGGCCAACACTCTCCAGACAATTTCTCTCTACTCTATAAATGTCTCAATCCTCTTGTGCCTTTATTAATAGAGGTGGCAATGAAGCCCTTCCCTCTTATTAATCTAAGCTACTGTTTTCTTTTTTATTGCTGAATAATAACACATTGCGTGGATATACCACATTTCACTCATCAGTCGTTAGACCACTGTGTTGTTTCCACTTTGGGCCTCTTAATGAGTAATGTTGCTATTAATATTCATGTATAAGTTTTTGTGAGGAAATATGTCTTCATTTCATATATATATTTATATAGAACTGTTGCATCATGTGATAACCCTATGCTTATCCTTTTGAGAAACTGCCACATCGTTTTCCAAAGTGGATGCATGGTTTTCCATTCCTACCAGCATTATAGGAGGATTCTGATTTCTTCACATGTTGCCAACATTTTGTATTATAGCCACTTTAGTGAATGTAAGGTGGTATCTTGATGTGATTTTGATTTGCATTTCTCTAATGACTAGTGCTATTGAGCACATTTTCATGTACTACTTGGTTATTTGTATATCTGCTTTTGAGAAATGTCTGCTTATCCTTTACCCAATTTTAATCGGTTTGTTTGTTTTTTAGTATTGAACTGTAAGATTTTGTGTGTATCCTAAGTACAAGTCTCTTATCAAAGACATGATTTGTGAATATTTTCTCCCATTCTGTATTTTCACCCATTCTGTGGGTTGTCTTTTCACTTTCTTTAAGGTATTTTTAGAAACACATATTTTTCATTTTATTTAATTGATTTATTTTCCTTTTGTCACTTGTGTTTTTCTATCATATGTACAAAGGCTATGCTTAAGCCAAGGTCACAGTGATATACTCATATTTCCTTCAAAGAGTTTCATAAGATTTGCTCAAACATTTAGGTCTATGAATTATTTTGAGTTAATTTGTATTTTTGATACAAGGAGGGGATGCAGCTTCATTCTTTTGTACACAGATATCAAGTTGTCCTTATCACCATTTGTTGAAAAGACTACTCTTTCCCTGATGAATTTTCTTGACACTTTTGTTGAAATTCAATTAATCACAAATGTGACAGTCTTTTTCTGGAATCCAAATTCTATTCTATTGAAAATCTATGTTCATCCTATGATAGTACCACATTGCTTTGATTCTGTAGTTTTGCAATAAACTTTGATAAAGTAAGGTGTGAATCTTCCAAATTTTTTATTCTGCTTCAAAATGTTTGGGGCTTGGCTGTTTCACTTGAATTTCCATATGAATTTTATGATCAGTTTGTCAATTTCTGCAAAAAGACAGCTGGTATTCACATAAGGATTTTATTGAATGTGTAGGTCAGTTTAGAGAACTTTTTTATTATAATGATATTGTCTTCCAATATATGAATATGGGATGTATTTCCACTTATTTGGATTTTCCTTAATTACTTTCAATAATATTTTCTAATTTTCACAGTATATTTTTGAACTTATTCTGTTAAATGTACTCTAAGTATTTGATTATTTTTGCTTCTATTGTAAATAGAATTGCTTTTTCAAGTTCATTGTTGGATTTTTAATTGCTACTGTATGAAAATACAATTGGTTTTTGTATATTGACCTTATGGCTTACAAATTCAAACATTTTTTTAGTTTCCCTTCTATTTCTACATTTTGTTTCATCTATTTTGGAACTTTATTTTAATGAATATACACATAATTATTGTATTTTCCTGATAGATTAACCCTTGGAGAATTTTGAACTCCTTGATTATGTATGTGAATATTCTACATCAAATTTAGGAAGTTTTCAATAATTATTTCTCAAATTTTTTAATGTCTTTCTCTCTTCTCATTCTGGTACTCATCCTTTGATGTGTCTAATGACATCCCACATTTCTCTGTAGCTTTGTTCATTTTTCCAATTCTTATTCTTATACCTCTCTGCACTCATCTCACATGCTATAAAGTAATGATCAAAATTCTCCAAGCCAGGCTTCAGCAATATGTGAACCGTGAACTTCCAGATGTTCAAGCTGGTTTTAGAAAAGGCAGAGGAACCAGAGATCAAATTGCCAACATCCACTGGATCATGGAAAAACCAAGAGAGTTCCAGAAAAACATCTATTTCTGCTTTATTGACTATGCTAAAGACTTTGACTGTGTGGATCACAATAAACTGTGGAAAATTCTGAAAGAGATGGCTATACCAGACCACCGGACCTGCCTCCTGAGAAATCTGTATGCAGGTCAGGAAGCAACAGTTAGAACTGAACATGGAACAACAGACTGGTTCCAAATAGGAAAAGGAATACGTCAAAGCTGTATATTGTCACCCTGCTTATTTAACTTATATGCAGAGTACATCATGAGAAACACTGGACTGGAAGAAACACAAGCTGGAATCAAGATTGCCGGGAGAAATATCAATAACCTCAGATATGCAGATGACACCACCCTTAAGACAGAAAGTGAAGAGGAACTGAAAAGCCTCTTGAGGAAAGTGAAGGAGGAGAGTGAAGAAGTTGGCTTAAAGCTCGACATTCAGAAACGAAGATCATGGCATCTGGTCCCATCATTTCATGGGAAATAGATGGGGAAACTGGAAACAGTGTCAGACTTTATTTTTTGGGGCTCCAAAATCACTGTAGATGGTGACTGCAGCCATGAAATTAAAAGACGCTTACTCCTTGGAAGAAAAGTTATGACCAACCTAGGTAGCATATTCAAAAGCAGAGACATTACTTTGCCGACTAAGGCCCGTCTAGTCAAGGCTATGGTTCTTCCTGTGGTCATGTATGGATGTGAGAGTTGGACTGTGAAGAAAGCTGAATGTCAAGGAATTGATGCTTTTGAACTGTGGTGTTGGAGAAGACTCTTGGGAGTCCCTTGGACTGCAAGGAGATCCAATCAGTCCATTCTGAAGGAGATCAGCCCTGGGATTTCTTTGGAAGGAATGACGCTAAAGCTGAAACTCCAGTACTTTGGCCACCTCATGTGAAGAGTTGACTCATTAGAAAAGACTCTGATGCTGGGAGGGATTGGGGGCAGAAGGAGAAGGGGACGACAGAGGATGAGATGGCTGGATGGCATCACTGACTCAATGGATGTGAGTCTGAGTGAACTCCGGGAGTTGGTGATGGACAGGGAGGCCTGGCGTGCTGCGATTCATGGGGTTACAAAGAGTTGGACATGAATGAGCGACTGAACGGAACTGTTCTTTAGACACCGTAATGTTTTTAAGTCTATCTTCACATTTGCTGATTCTTTCATCCATTAGCTTTAAGCTACCAGTACAGTTTTCTATTGTTTACTGTACTTTTCACCCTGTGTTTTTGTGGACTGCCTTACCTCCTTGGCAAATCGCTAAGCCACTTCTCTGGAAAGGGGTAAGGCCTGCTTCTCTCAGAATGACACCACAAGATGGGCATCCAACAGGAGTGGAAGCCTTTGGCCTTTTTGGCTTGCTTTTTCTGGTGTGGAGCCTTCACTTTATGAGGAACCTAGAGTGAAAGTGATGAGTCCCAGTGCTCTTAGCCTGCCGTGGCTGTGTTACCGCCTCTATATTATAACTTATGGCTAGGTGGATGAAGATGGACCAAAACTCCTGGCTATACTTGCCTGGAATTACACTTTGCAACACAGAGTTGTAGATGAGGTGAGAAAAGTTGGCAGTCTGCCCCTCGCATGGAGATACCTTAGCTCTTGACTGGGAGCTGGGGGATAGGGTTCCCCAAATTCTTGGCAACACCTATCAGGAATGGAGCTTCTGTCATGCTGAGCTGAGAAATTGGGAGGGAAGGAGTAAGTCCATGCTGAAATGCCACCGACTCTCAGTCTCACTTAATTCAGTAGTTTTCTTGATTAGTGTCTTCACATACTTCTTGTTCTTTCAAAAAATTCCAAAGATTTTAACTGTTTGTGTTTTATCATTTTCTTTTTTTTAATTTTTTTAAGTGTTTTAAAAGTTTGTTTCAACATAACTATACTTACAGAAACATGCATATTGGTTAATAGAATGCAATTTAACTTATCCTACACAATTTGAACCAAAAAACTTGGTACATGGTTTGCTTTAAAAAAGGAAGAAAAAGGATTTGCAGCCTGGTTTATTTTTTATCTATTACAAATGTATATAAAAGATCTTCCATCAAATGCTGCTGAAGTAAACAGCATGAACCTTGAGAAATTAAACTTTGGTTTGTCTCTGAAAAATAACATGTATTGCACTGTAAAAATTAATAAAGTTGGTGCAACAAAACATTGTTGTAATGTCTCAATGCCAGTTCATAAAGTTCAATAACTAATGGATGTTGATGAAAATGGGGAGAGTCTATGTATACACGTGAAAATATAAAAGCCATCCAATCTAGTCTGAATTAAAACTAGTAGTCCAGCTCACCTGCTGAGGTCAATAAGGAAACTCTGCACAGTAGCTATTTTTCTCATTTGTGCAAAAAAGAAAATGAAGTTTCTTCCCAAGCTTTTCAGTCTAGAACTGAAACTACAGGAAAGGTATTCTGTCCATTGACAATAGTCATAGTATGATATGCGATAACTCAAGCTTAAATCTGAATTAGCACTTACATGCAAAATAGTCCCCAAAGTTAAAGACCACTTGACTTCAGAAGTGACTTTCGAAGTGACTTCTGAAGTCACAATAAAGTTATAATGGCCTTTCTTGGAAGACTAGAGTAAAACAACCAGCCATAGTTGTAAGAAATCTTTCAAAAAATGCAGCCCTTTGTGAATGACACCTCAATTTAAAAAAAAAAAAGAGGGGAGCAGCCCCACAGCAGCAGCTCTGAAAAGAGAAAAAATATATAACTTAATATATCTTAAAAACCAATGTGAATATAGGTTCAGAAGATAGTTAAAAGAGATATTTTTATAAGACTACCTAGGATTAGGCTTATAACGTACTCTAGTCTTTCAACTTTTGCTCTAGGACTAAATATCAACTTACAAATAAGTTTTATCATTTTCATCCATTTATTACTGTTTTCTGGGGAGTGGATCCATGAAATTCTCCATGTAGCCATTCTGGAAGTGTCTAAGAGTTGTTCTCACTTTTTCTAGTTCCATTTAACTTCTGAAGACCTTACATTTCTGATTAGTCAGAAAATCAAAATCTCTCTGGCATCCCATTAATTCCATGAAACCCACAGGATTACTCAGCACAGGGATGCATTCTTATTGATGGAGAAACAGGCAAGATCTGCTGAGTTCCTTCCTGGTAACTCTGGACTGAATTGTGTCTCTCACAAAATCCCTATATTGAAGCACATAACTTCTGGTGTGATGGTATTTGCAAATGGGGCCTTTAGGAGCTAACTAGATTAAAATGAAGTCATGAAGGTGGGGGCTCTGTCATGATACAATTAGTACCGTTGTCAGAAGAGACACGAGAGAGCTTGGTTTCTCTCTCTTTCTGCCTTGTGAGGACACAACAAGGCAGCCCTCCACAAGCAGTTGGTCCTCTATAAGCAGGTCACCATCTGCTACCTGAAGAGTGCTCTCAGCAAATACAACCGTGCAAGGCACTCTCATTTCAGACTTCTGGCAAAGTGAAATGTGAGAAAATGAATTTCTGTTGTTTAAGCCATCCCATTTATGATATTTTACTATGGCAACACAAGTTGACTAGACACTGAGGCTTTTGCTTTCGTTCTTAACATATAATATAGCTGTTGGACACTCTTCCCATGTATTCCAAGCTGTAGACATATATTTTGTGAAATCAGACCTTCCATTTAAAACATCCAGTCTTGGTGGTAACCCTGGAGGCAGATTTCCATCAGTGCAAATTTCTTCTTCTTCATAGTGAGTATTTTGGATGTCCTCCTTAGTAAATTTCCTTCCAGTCAATATTAGTTTGTTCAGAGACAGTCCAAGACATTCCAGACAAGTGTTAATATTGACAAAAGAGATCGCTCAATAACTGAGTTATTGGGAAACTCTTAATGTTTTCCATTGAGAATTATGTCTGGAACAACTTGAGTGTGTTACTCTGCATTTTAAACTATACATTGTATGAAATCTAAATGCAATCAAGTTTTCCAGTGAAAAGTTAGCTTCCTAATTGAAATACGCTGTAAGAGTAAAGTGACAAGTGAAGATGTTGGTCACTCAGTCGTGTCTGACTCTTTGCGACCCCATGGACTCTAGCTTGCCAGGCTCCTCTGTCCATGGGATTCTCCGAGCGGGAGTACTGGGGTGGGTTGCCATTCCCTTCTCCAGGGGATCTTCTCGACCCAGGGGTTGAACTGGGGTCTCCTGCACTGCAGGCAGATTCTTTACTGTCTGGGCCACCAGGAAAACCCCAAGAGTAAACTATACACTAATTTCTAAGTTTTGATATATATAAAAAAGTAAAATAATTAATTGATAATTTTAATATCGATTACATTAAATAATATTTTTATGTATATTTAATGGATATATTCGTTAAATAAAATATATTGTTAATTCACACACAAAAAAATAAATAAAAATAAAAATAATATTAAGCATCAGGGGCTTCCCTAGTGGCTCTGTGGTAAAGACTCTGCCTGCCAATACAGGAGACGTGGGTTCCATCCCTGGTCTGAGAAGATCCCACATACCACAGAGCAGCTAAACCTGTGTGCCACAACTACTGAGCCTGTGCCCTAGAGTCTGGGAGCCACAGCTGAAGCCCACAAGCCCTAGATCCTGGGCTCTGCATCATGAGAAGCCACTGCAGTCAGAAGCCCATGCACTGCTACTAGAGTAGCCCCCCTCATTGCAGCTAGAGGAAACTCACGTGTGGCAAGAAGACCCAGCACAGCCAGAAATAAATAAATAAATAGATAGATAGACAAATCATTTTAGAAATATTAAGCTTCAGAAGAAAACGGTTATACTCTCAATCTCTTTCTCATCAGAAGGTTTGTTTGTCCCAATTCAAAAATGTTCCCCTTCTAACTACTGATCAGTTCTGCATTCCAAGTAGCCTTGGGAGACGTTCAAGGCCAAGGATGTCTTGTTTCATATTGTCCAGCTACAGTGACTTCCTCTTTGGCTTATATTTACATATGTAAATATGCAGGGATCATTTCAGTGATTCTTCTCTAAGTAAACAAGTTCTCCTAAAAGACGATATGTTCTGTTCACCAATAAAGATCTAACAGCAATCATTGAATAGAATTTTAAAGTATTTTTTAAAATTTGCTGAGAAATCCCATGACACATTGAAGGATATTTTAGTCGAAAGTTTAGCAAATGTAAAAACTGACAAATCATCTAACTCATTCTTAAAATATAATACATTGATATTTCCACTACATTTTTTTTATTATCTTGATCAGTTCTACAAAATGAAAAATACATTTTGTTCTTGCTCTCATGGGTACACATGTGTTTTACAAGGACACTGGTGATATATTTTGCTATACAAATCACAAGAAGCAGTTTACACACAGAGCTCAGGTTTTTATACATTTCTTCCCAAAGGGTATTCATATTTGATAAATCACTGATTGAAAACTGAGGCAATTAAGTTGTGATGACCTTGGCGTACTAGTGAATGTAATTTCCATTTAGACAGTGTCAGTCCTTTATTATGGTCTGCCTGAGTTAAAAAAAAAAAAAAAGCCAAGTTCGGTTCATGTCACATTTAATTTCTTATCCCTCAAATACACACAGTATTTTAATTCACACTGATCAAATCTACCTGGCAGTCCCTTGCTTTATTAGGCCAAGTTGAATGCCTTGCTTAGAATTTCCACTTTTTAATTGATATAAAATCTGTTAATCTCCCCAAAGGGAAAACAAGTGTCTAACATTGCATTGATATTTATTTCTTTTAGTCTCACGTTAGAATCATGAATAGAAATTTCTACTGTATTCTACATTGCTGTAATACAACATTTTAAAATATTTTGGTTATAAAACATTTTAACAATATCCAAGTTTATGGCCATTCTCTTCCATGTTTTATTCCTACTCTCTTTTCTCCTCAGAGGTAACATTTTTCATTAGCTCTTATGTTTTTATACAACCCGTTCCATTCATTTCTATACACAACTACAGAATATTGAATGGAACATTTTCTGTTATCTTTTATCTAGGGTAATCTTAGATACAGAACATTGTATTTACTCCTGATAATCCAGGCTTCCTGGAAATCCTGTGACCCATTAATGACCCTTATTAAATTATTTTCCTGCTTATAAATTCAAAATATATTCTGTTATTGGTAAGAACCCTGAATGGCATAGGATTTTCTTGATTCTTCCTCTGAAGATGGTCTGGATACTAAGTCTCTGAATTTCTGATTATCATTAAATAAATTAGTCAAATGCTAACTGAGCATAGTGCTTTTATATTGCTGTTCTTTCAGTTTAGCGTTGTGTTGATACTATTCCACTTTCTTCTATATTTGGGGTTACAGATAAGTCTGATGATAACACAGTTCCTTTCCCTTGTCGGCACTTAGTTCTTTCTGCCTTGAATCTTACCTGATGCTTTTTCTTAATTATTAGTGTTAGGATTAGTCCAGGAATTTTACCAGGAAATTCCTAGTTTTGTGTGCCTTTCCTCATCAATGTAGTCCTTAATTCAGTGAGTTTTTGTATGAAACATTTTAGTTTTTCAGTTCAACCCTGAAAAAAAATTCTTCTAATTGTCAAACTCTGTTCATTATCAATTTATATTTATTTAATAAAAGTATTTTTCACACAATTCTACATGACCATATTCCTCAGCCTCTGATCTTTGCCTTAAAGATCTTGTGTTTTTGTTCTTTTTTTCTTTTCTGAGATATTTCTTGCATTTTTGTTCTAACTATTGATTTGCATTTGAGTATTATTATTTTCTTTCCTTTAATAGAACTACTGGGTTGTTGTTAGAAGGGTAATTTTTTGCTGTTGTATTGAGCTCTAGAAGTCATTTTTTTGTGTGCTTCACCTCAGTTTCCTTAAGAACTCCTCTATATTTTTCTTGTTCAGATGGTTATCTGTCTCCTCTTCCACCTCTATTTGGCCAAATATGTGTTTGTTCTAACTGGGCTTTTTTCTTTGGCTGCTAGACCCTTCAAATGGGATCTCGATTTACCTTGTTACATGATACAGCTAGTTGTTGGCACTAAGGCAAGTGTCTACCATGTCAGTGGATACAGACAGTGATGTAGAAACAGGCAAGTTTCCACACCATTAATGAAGGAACTGGAGAAAGCCTCATTTCTTGTACTTCTACAGCTTCAGGTTGAGGGAAGATTTTCTTCACCCTTTCAGTTCCCACTTGGGCATTTGGGAGACAAAGAAACCCAACATGCTTTCATGGAAGGGATGTTGACTTCATCTCCAAGAGTCATTAGGCCTCTACAGAGATCCCTGGGCCTCCCAGGGACTCCCATGTAGAATGCCCAACTCTCAGAGGGGAAAGATCCTAGTCTCATTCGGACCTAGAGAGCAAAACTCTATGTTTGTGGGTGAAGTGAAGGGACCTTCTCGGAGGTCACTAAGTTTCCCAGAATGCACCTAATAATCAAGATTGTGCATCTGTTTTCTTTTTGGAAATTTAATTCTGATTTTCTTCTTTGCATGGCTGATCTTAAGCAAAAGGTAAAAGAAATATATGTGTAATAATCTAAAGAACGGATTCAACACCTGTTTCAACCCTGAACTCTTAGCCATTCACACCATTTGTCTCTACATTTTTATGCCTCCCACAACTCCAACTTTCATACCTAGAACACTTCTTTATCAACTGAAAGACATGTCAATTGGGAAGTCACTGTTGAGCAAGGAGAACACATCGTACCTGTCAAGTGAAACCACATGGGAATACATGTCCACACTCTCCTTGCTCCCAACATCTTGCCTTTGAATATTTTGTTTCTGGATTGCTAAGCCTTGATTCCATCAGTAGAAATTATATCATTTTAACATTTTATATTATTAGAAAACAAATACTCTCAAACTAACTTGAAAGAATATCCTTTTGACTTGCTGACTAACTTCCCTCAGCTCTGAATACGACAATAAAGACAGAATTAGTTTGAGATGTGGTGTTTCTGTTTGCCTTATTTTCCTTTTTCACACCTGATAATGTACCCTTTTGATAAAATCAATAACAGATAATTTAAAAGAACACATCTTGCTCAGTTCTCATTATAAAGAATAGATTTTGACTTTGCCTCCAAGAGTCCCTGGGTCTCCCCAGAGATCCCTGGACCCTCCTGACTTTATGGGTCTCTTTAAGTTTGACTTTTTAAAAGCAATGTTGTTAAAGATTTTAACAAATTTAATAAGAACAACTAGCATTAATCAAATGATTCCCCACTAAGATCATGGGCCTGCTGGACTAATGGTATTTTATGCACTTTAAAATATCCATAAATATATTAAATATTTAATTCTAATATTTTTGTTTTTTTACGTCAAAGTCTTTAATCAGTCTGGAATTTATTTTTGTAGCTTTATGACTAGTGTGAGGGACAGATCTAATTTCATGATTTTTATACAGTGAGACAATTAATCTTTCATAATTTATTTTTTAAAGAAGTTTCCTCTTTCTAAAACTGATTCTTATAACATCTTGAAAGCATGGTTTTACATTTACAATGATTTAGTTTCATGTCAATTCTTGTCAATTGTTTCCAACATATTGACTTTATAGGTAAATGTTAGACTCAAAGAATTTTAAATTTAATAGTGACTTTTAGATATTAAAACAAATGAGGAATATCATCCAAATAAAAAAGAGATCACCATTTTTTGGACTAAGTTATATTTGTTAAAATCATCATTTCACTCACTTTAAATCAAATGGGAAATTTTCTTTCAGAGAAGTTTAAGAATTTGACAGTGTTTTATACTTTGATCAGCCTCACGGAGTTTCTGTCTGGCATGACTTAGTTTTACTAGGCAAAAATACCATGTATAGTACCAGGAAAATCTGAGAGATGGATAGAAAATATAGCGATGTGATATACACAAATACTTTTAAAATAGGAGAAATCGAAATTTGTAATGTGATATTTGCTTTTGCATTTGGAACAAAAGATTTATTTTTTAACTCAGACCAATGTCTTGCTCAGATGTAGTGTTTTAATTTTAAGTACTGGTCTAGAATCACTATTTAAACTGTACATATTACTTTTAGGCAGCTCACTGTCTGGTGCTAGTTACAGTAAGGTATTGATAAAAAGCAGTCACATCTAATTATACAGACTGAAAGTGGGAAAAAAATCACCCTCTATTTGGAGGTATATTCTTTTACATTAATAGATAATTTAAGTTCTGTGCTGCTGCTGTTGCTAAGTCACTTTCAGTCATGTCCAACTCTGTGCAACCCCAGACGGCAGCCCACCAGGCTCCTCTGTCCCTGGGATTCTCCAGGCAAAAATATTGGAGTGGGTTGCCATTTCCTTCTCCAATGCATGCATGCATGCTAAGTTGCTTCAGTTGTGTCTGACTCTGTGCTACCCCATGGACAGCAGCCCACCAGGCTCCTCTGTCCATGGAATTCTCTAGGCAAGAATCCTGGAGTGGGTAGACAGTGGTAATCAGAGAAATCTTTCAATGTCTCTGACAATTAAAACATATATTTAAGAGAAGTAGGAAATTCTATATGAAGTCAAGAATTAACAAATTTCCATCCATTAAGAATCTTCACTTACTGCCAGTAGAGGAACAATAACTCAATCTTACTTAGGTTCAAATAAATAAAATGATGTAATTTTCCTTAGAGTAGAAGAGAGAATGTCCTTGATACTTTGTCTCAGGTAGTAGAGTATATTCAATTCTTATATATGCAAGTATAGCTTGGATTTGAACTTTTTTATTTCCCTTTGGTTTGAGGCTTCCCTGGTGGCTCAGAGGTTAAAGCATCTGCCTGGAATGCTGGAGATCTGAGTTCGATCCCTGGGTCGGGAAGATCCCCTGGAGAAGGAAATGGCAACCCACTCCAGTATTCTTGCCTGGAGAATCCCATGGAGGGAGGAGCCTGGTAGGCTACAGACCATGGGGTCGCAAAGAGTCGGACATGACTGAGCGACTTCACTTCACTTCACTTGAGGTCCTAAAGATAAATGGAGGCAGAACAGCTGGTTCATCCCTGTTGTAGCAGGTTATATTAAGTGCCTACCAGGAATTTGGCCCTCTATGATTACAATGGTAAATATATATTTCTCCAAGGAACCAGTCAATTAAGAGCACATTTCAGATGCATATGAATTTTAATAATCTCAGGATTAAGCTGAATTAACCAACTTGGTGAAGACAGGTCTAGCCATTAACTACAATTGTCTAGAGTTCCATCTGCCAGGTGGTTTAGACTAGATCTCAAATAAAGGAAGAAATACTTATCAAAAACTTTCATTTGAAATCTAACTGTTCCCTTACCACATCTGTGAATGCAAATTATTATTTTTTTAATTCATTGTATTATAAATCTCCAAAGTCTAAGCTTTCACTTGCATGATTAACAACAACCAAAAAAATCCAATACTTTTCTGGCATCTTCATCAATTATCCAGGTATCTGGAGAGGCATGTATCTGTGGGTAGGAAAGGGTTGTTTGGTTACCATTTAAAGTTTTGCAAAGCTCACAACAGGCTTCCCTGGTGGCTCAGACAGTAACAAATCTGCCTTCAATGCAGGAGATCTAGGTTCAGTCCCTGGATTGGGAAGATTTCCTGGAGAAAGGAATGGCTACCCATTCTAGTCTTGCCTGGAGAATTCCATGGACAGAGGAACTTTGCAGGCTCCACCCCATGGGGTTGCAGAGTTGGACATGACTGAGTGACTAACACTCTCTTTTTTCAACGCTCCCAACATTCTAAATCCTTGGCCCTAGCGTCACTTATTCATTTGTTTAACAATATTGATTGAGCATCTACTATGAGCAAGATATGATTCTAGATGCTGGACATAATTAACCATTAAGATTGTGAAGGTCCCTGGCCTCTTGAAGGCACCTTTCTAGTATTACAGCCTTCACTGTTCTTCTGGTTCACTGATACTCTTGGTCTTCTACTCTCACTGATACCCAAGTCTTTGGACTTCACCTCCGTCCTTCCCATTGGCTGCCTCTCTGTGGCTGCAGACCTCTTCTGGATTGTTCATTTAGGTGCTCTTTCTCTACTCAGATCAACATAAAACTTCTTATGCCTCTTGGAACAAGCTCTTTCAAAGGGATTTATCACAGCAGAGTTTTGCACCCTTTATTACACGGTTCTTTCATTTATGTCAGAGGTTCTTCACCTTGTATGTGGATCAGAATCACCTAGTCATGAGAGGTTTAAAAGATACAGATTATCTGGTTCACTTCATGTTTACTGAACTAGACTAAATGACAGCAAAACACAACCATCTATTTTCTCAATAAATCCCTCAGATGAGTCTGATGAAGGGTGAAGCTCAGGCTCACGGTCCCATGTGTGCTATGCTGAGTCACCTCAATCATGTCTGACAGTTTGTGACTCTATGGATTGTAGCCTGCCAGGCTCCTCTCTCCATGGGTTTCTCCAGGCAAGAATACTGGAGTAGGTTACCATGTCGCCCCAATACCAGGGAATCTTCCCAACTCCGGGATCGAACCCAAGTCTCTTGTCTCCTGCATTGGCAGGTGGGTTCTTTACCACTAGCGTCACCTTGGATGCCTTCAAATCCAAACCTTACTACTCAGTTTCACTCACTGTAGCAAATTCAATTCATGTGTTTAGTTCTGGGTTATTTCTTTGTTTCAAAACCTTGATTTTCTTTTCCATCTTTGTGACCCCACATGTGGATCAAGTGTTTGAATATGCCCAAACCCCAATTGTGGGTAAGCTCAAATTCATTCTCACAGGGCTCCTAAAATTCACAATTGTGGTTTGCATTTTTATGTTCCCAGTATGGGACTACCATTTCACAACAGTTACAAGATTCTTTGAATATTTGGTGTGCATGGAAATGAAAGACCCCAGAGGGTGATGGTATCTCCAACCCAGGAAACTAAATGTCATCTTCAACTCAGTCTAATTACAGTTACTCATAAAAATTTCTGTGGGAAAGAACATTATGAGAGATAAAAATGAACATGGAACATTAATTTAACAAAAATGTATCTGGGTTTGGCTAGCCTCTGTTTCTGGAAATATGAAGCTATCTCTTAAGAAGAGGAAACGAGGATGGTGGTCAAGAGCGCATGTTGATGTGGAGCCATTTGGATTCAGCTTCTGGCAATGACACCTCCTATCAGGGTGGTCAAGATAAAATGTTAAGGCTCTAGGGTCTAGTTTCCCCTCACTGGAGCATAAATGCTATTAATAGTAGTACGTACATAATGGGGCTACCTTGAGTATTATTTAAGACAACACACATTAAGCACTTAATATATATGAGTTCAAGAAACTAATGACTGTTACTGATATCATTAATTATTGATATTGTTCATTATCATGAGTGAATTTATGAAGCTGTGAGTCTTAGGTAGGACTTCTCACTGGGTAAGTTTTATAACCAAAGTTATGATGACATGTACTGATAATAATTTTCTTTCAATGATCATTATTCAAGAGTCATCATCAAATTTTTCTCTTTCTCTTTTTTTGGAGAGAGCAAGAGCCACATTCTCACTATCTCTCAGGCAGTAATGAAGAAGCCTATTTGCTTATAAAGTAAAAAGTTATCACTCTTTTTGGTTTAAATATCAATCTCATGTATATTCACAAAAAATATTATAAAACTATTAATACAGTTGACAAGCTATTTCTAGTTCATTTGGAAGATCTCAAGGGTTATCTAAATTTTTTTATGAGAGTTGGGCAGACAAAAATTTTTCTTTTGTTCAAAGGTACTTTCTAAAGAAATCTTATACAGATCAATATAAAGGATAATTTTAAATAAAGAATAATGTAAATTTCTGCTATGAAAATACATAGTTATGAGTGTAAAATACTTGAGGGTTCTTTAAATTATAAATCAAGAATAACAGTAGAAATAAAAATGAAAAGACTACACATGCATATTCATAATATACACACACCTATATGTGTATGTATAGATATATATACTTTTATATATATACATGATATGATCTGACCTCATTTATGAATATCACAAGGGAATTGGCCTATCTGACCTCTGCTGCTACTGCTAAGTCACTTCAGTCATGTCCGACACTCTGCAACTCCATAGACAGCAGCCCACCAGGCTCCCCCATCTGGGGGATTCTCCAGGCAAGAACACTGGAGTGGGTTGCCATTTCCTTATCCAATGCATGAAAGTGAAAAGTGAAAGTCAATTCGCTCAATCGTATCCGATTCTTTGTGACCCCATGGACTGCAGCCTACCAGGCTCCTCCGTCCATGGGATTTTCCAGGCAAGAGTACTGGAGTGGGGTGTATTTGACCTCTACCAATACCTAATTCTAAAACTGTTTTGCAATTTATCATTTATTCATTCAGTCAGTTCAGTCTCTCAGTCGTGTCTGACTCTGCAGCTCTGTGGACTGCAGCATGCCAAGCCATCCTGTCCATCACCAACTCCCGGAGTTTACTCAAACTCATGTCCATTGAGTTGGTGATGCCATCCAGCTACCTTATCCTCTGTCATCCCCTTCTCCTCCTGCCTTCAATCTTTCCCAGCATCAGGGATTTTTCAAATGAGTCAGTTCTTTGCCTCAGGTGGCCAAAGTCTAATTACGTCTAACTAATGTCTAAATAAAAGTTTTCTTTATAGAACATAGGCATTGGGCTGAAGGAACATGCAGTATAAATTAATAGAATCTAGTATACTTACCTTATTTCTTTTCATTTTGAATCAATTTTTTCATGACAATAAAAATTTGTGATAAAATTCTGAGTATATTTGCTACTGGTGGCTATTTGCTTCATTCAGAAAATCATAAAAGGATATGCTGATGTCCCAAAGGAAAAAAAGTAATATTGTAAAAGATGGGGAAACATGGAAACAGTGTCAGACTTTATTTTGGGGGGCTCAAAAATCACTACAGATGGTGACTGCAGCCATGAAATTAGAAGATGCTCACTCCTTGGAAGAAAAGTTATGACCAACCTAGATATTATATTCAAAAGCAGAGACATTACTTTGCCAACTAAGGTCCGTCTAGTCAAGGCTATGGTTTTTCCTGTGGTCATGTATGGATGTGAGAGTTGGACTGTGAAGAAGGCTGAGCGCCGAAGAATCGATGCTTTTGAACTGTGGTGTTGGGAAAGACTCTTGAGAGTCCCTTGGACTGCAAGGACATCCAACCAGTCCATTCTGAAGGAGATCAACCCTGGGATTTCTTTGGAAGGACTGATGCTAAAGCTGAAACTCCAGTACTTGNGTGAAGAAGGCTGAGCGCCGAAGAATCGATGCTTTTGAACTGTGGTGTTGGGAAAGACTCTTGAGAGTCCCTTGGACTGCAAGGACATCCAACCAGTCCATTCTGAAGGAGATCAGCCCTGGGATTTCTTTGGAAGGACTGATGCTAAAGCTGAAACTCCAGTACTTGGCCACCTCATGCGAAGAGTTGACTCATTGGAAAAGACTCTCATGCTGGGAGGGATTGGGGGCAGGAGGAGAAGGGGACGACCGAGGATGAGATGGCTGGATGGCATCACGGACTCGATGGACGTGAGTCTGAGTGAACTCTGGGAGATGGTGATGAACAGGGAGGCCTTGCGTGCTGCGATTCATGGGGTCGCAAAGAGTCGGACACGACTGAGCGACTGAACTGATAGACAACACAATTAAAACTTGAAAATTCAGATACTTTAAAATAAAGCTGTTTACATTTCATACTGCAATGTACAATGTTTGTTTCCAAAAGAAATTTTACTTATAAATTTGTACATAGGGAAATCTTAGGACTTGGCTCTCTGTTTGGAATGAAAGACAAAGACATGGCTTGCTGAGGTGGTAATATAGCAAACACATCACTGTGACTAGAGTGTTTCTTTTTTGGATGGCTTGGACAAGCAAATGATTGTGTGGTTGTGTTAGGAAAGATGACAGTGAGGGTATCTGTCTCTTCATGTCACCGAGTCTCCCTTCTCTTATCAGCTATTACAGCAATAAAATTGGTCACAGTTACTTCAACTGTAAAAGCAGGGGAGCAATTAAGAGACTACAGTCTCTCATATCTCATTACAAGCACTGTTCTACAATAATCAAAACTTAAGATATCACGTGCAATCAAATGCAATAATAAAGCTTCTGTAATCGATTCTAACAATCGGAGATGATCTTATACTGTTATGATTCTATCCTAGAACTGCTGTCCATTGTGTAGATAGTTGTGACTTCCAAGGGCTTAAGAGGTTAAAGCATCTTCCTCTAACGTGGGAGACTCAGGTTCGATCCCTGGGTTGGGAAGATCCCCTGGAGAAGGAAATGGCAACCCACTCCAGTATTCTTGCCTGGAGAATCCCATGGACGGAGAAGCCTAGTAAGCTAGAGTCCACGGGGTTGCCAAGAGTGACTTCCAAATATGTTTCAATATGCTAAATAAAAATTCTACTGTGAGATGTAAAAAAAGATTAAACAAAGTCTTTTTAGTTATTGAACCCATGCAGATTCAGCTTTCGGGACTGACAATAATGAAAAGGATAATATATTAAGAGAATTTCTGTTCTTTTGACTGACAAGTTCTATTTTTTTTTTCCTTTTGACATAGAGAAACCAACTAAAGAATAAAAAGGAAACTGTCTTTAGTTACCTTCTGTGTTTTGTCTGCAGTTTGAGGGGTTAATTTTTACTTGAGTAAAAAATGTGTATTCACAGATAATTCCATGTTGGCATTAAAACTTTTCCCCCACAGTTTTTCTTTTCTGAATGATTAGAGGAGACACTAGTTGCATTTCTTTAACATCTTAATATAAGACTTTAGAATTTCTCCATCCATCTAAAGTTGAACTTCCTGGCTTGGAAAGCAAATGTATACACAGGTTGATTTTACTTATGCCATTCTATGCCGTGGATTTCTAGATTACTTGGACAGACTTGCCACTTTCCTTTACTTCTTAGTGTGAAAATCTGATTGACTGACTCTCTTACAGTTTATGCCCCCAAATAAAGACTGTATTACAAAGTCTGTATCTAACGAGAGAGATCAGGATGAATGTATATGATTCTTCCTTTGTCCCATAGATCTCTAAAGATAATAGGAATAAATTTGAGAGAAAAGAAAATTACTAAAGAGAAAACCAGCTTTACAAGCTCATCCTAATGGGATATGCAGAAGAAGTATGAATCATATTTTACCACAACTAAATTAGTAAGATATTGGGTTGATGGATGTTTATAGAAAATATATGTGCTTCCTCATAGGGAAATGCACATTAGCTTTCGTAGCTTCCACAATACACTTGAATGATATTTCCTTTGCTTGCTGTATAATCATACAAAGTGTGCAAATATATAATGATGATGTCTAAATTTTTCTTGTTAGATTCATTCAAACTATTCAGATGATGTTTTGTGAGCTACTCTCTAGTGAATGACTAAACACAGTTGACATTAGTGCTGTTTTATCTTTATTGCTGCCATGTTAAGGTGCACACCACTTTTATTTACCTGTGCTAACCCCACTTATAAATAACATAAACATTGTTCAACTGTCTCAACATTCTACTTAGCTTTTTTAGCCTATGGCCCACTTTGTACGTCTGACATAGTAAAATAAAGATGAAGAGATTGGTCTGGTACATATCAGGTTCTTATTAAAGTGAACTAAGTTCTTTAATCAACAACATATTTTCATAAGAAATTAAAACCAATGTTTGGCGATTTCTTGATTTCCTAATGGCTTGCTTTTCTCTTTTTAAAGTAACCTTAAGCTGAAGTGAAGTTGACGTCAGGGAGGGGGGTAGCTATGCAATCCAGAAGTTTGTTGACAAAACTTTCTTGATGTCTTCCAACTTATAATAGAAAGTGAACTTTCCCAAATAGTATGTAAAGCAAGTGAATCACACATTATTCTCAAAAATTTAAATACAGGACAATTCTGTAAAATATCATGTTTAAGTTTTGTGCCTTTGTATCAGACTTATTCTGTGCAAAAAAAAAAAAAAATCCTGAGCAGTTTATTCTATACAAAAAAAAAAAAAAACAAGCTTCTAAATAACCTACCTATGAAAGTGAAATCACTCAGTTGTGTCCAACTCTTTGCGACCCCAGGGATGGTAGCCTACCAGGCTCTGACGTCCATGGGATTTTCCAGGCAAGAATACTGGAGTGGGTTGCCATTTCCTTCTCCAGTGGACCTTCCCAGCCCAGGGATCGAACCCAGGTCTCCTGCATTGCAGACAGACGCTTTACCTACCGTCTGAGCCACCAGGGAAACCTATATAGGAGGTCCACCTATGAAAGCACTGTACTCAATACATATGGTAAAGCCAATTTCCATAGTAAGTAAAACTCGAGCTTTAACTTAGTGGACTGATCTTTTGTGTATGCTTCTACACTTGAAATTAATTGAGGTCTTTAACCAGAACCAAGAGAAGAATTAAAATAGGTAACATTTCTAAAGCTTTTCTCCTTCAAAATCTCTTTCTCAATAATTGAAGGGACCACAGAAGGAGACTAAAATCTAAGACTAGTCTTGTTTTGTTTTTCCCCACTGGAAAGAGTATTCATGACAATTTGACTCATTTCCGTTTACTCTATTTTTCTAATCTGTTGTTTCATTGTATGGTCAAAGACTCCTTCTGTTTTACTGTAATATTGTAATTGGATTCCCTGGTGGCTCAGTGGTAAAGAAAGTGTCTGCCAGTGCAGGAGACATGGGATTGATCCCTGGGTTGGGAAGAACCCCCAGAGAAAGAAATGGAAACCCACACCAATATTCTTCTCTGAGAAATCCCATGGACAGAAAAGCCTGGCAGGCTATAGTGCATGGAGTCACAGAGTCAGATACAATTTAGTGAGTAAACAACAACAAAATTTTTTGCTTATTTGGGGACAACAAATTTTAAAAATATTTTCTTGTAAAAATCATTTAAATTTTATCAAAATTTAAAACTGTGGCTCTGCAAAAAGCAATGTCAAGAGAAGGAAGAAATAAACCACATATTGGAAGAAAATTTTTGTCAAAAAATGCATCTGAGAAAGGGCTGTTATTGAAAATACATAAAGAACTCATAAAACAACAATAAGAAAATAAGTAACTTGCTTAAAAAATGAGTCAAAGATTTGAACAGAAACATCACTTAAGAAGATATAAAGATGGCAAATAAAAATATGAAAATTCACTCTATATCATATGTTATTAGAGAAATGCAGATAAAACAATGAGACACCATTACATACATAGATGGGACTGGTCAAAATCCATAATACTGACAACATAAAATGCTGGTGAGGATATGGAGTAGCAAGAAGTTTAGTTCATTGCTGCCAGAAATGTAAAATGGTTAAACCACCATGTAAGACAGTTTGGTGGTATCTTATAAAACAAAGCATAATCTTGCCATACTAGCCAGCATTACATTTCTTGGTTACATACATTACATACCCAAGTGAACTGAAAATGTATACCCACATACTGTGCATCTGTGGGAATTTGGGGTATATGAGAATGCTCTACTTTCTGCTCTGTTTAGTTGTGGACCTAAAACGTCTCTAAAAAATAAAGTTTATTAATTTAAAAATATTATGTAAAGTATATTTTTCAGAAAGTTTTCAAGGTGATGCACTCCTTCCATTATGCTACAATACATTAACGTAGTTTTTGGTTGTTTTTTTCTTCCTCTTTCTCTTTCTCAACCTTTTCTAGGGAGAGATTTATTCAAGTGTTCTTTTTGCACAAAAACATAAGAAGTAGGAAAGTTCTACAGTTCTTTTCACTGTCTGTTTGGATGTTTACAGATTTTTCTTTTCAGACCTTAACCATATATCAAGTTACTATTCTGTACAGCACTGACCTCCATCTGTGAGGGCAATCTGATATTATTTAGGGCATGTCTACGCAAGATTCTTAGGCTTTCTTTTTAGTCATGTTAGAAAATCATATAAACAACCTGGACATGTCTAGAATTTTGAGGCTAGCTATCATTGCCAGATACCTTTTTAAAAAAAACTAGCAATCAATAATCATATTATAGCATAAAGTATAGTCTAAAATTTTAAAAAGAAAATTTGGTATTAAAATAGGTTTAAATAGATGCCATAAAATTATTAGGGGACCTCTTCAGATAACTTTAGAGCAGTAGGATAAAAATAACTGGAAAAAAATATTTATCATAATAAGGTAAGAGGACCATAAAATATAGTAATAGGAAATAATAGAGAAACTATAGGGCCATACAAATCGTTACAGTTAATGTAAATAAAATTTACTTGAAAAGTAAAGACAAAGAATTGAGAATAGGCTCAAAAATAATTCCCAATATACTGTGTGCAGGGACAAGCTTGTAACTACAATAACAAAAACAGAGCCAACTGGCTTCACTAGATATCAAAACCCAAAGCAACTTGAATGTAAAAGCATAATTCAAGTGCCAGAAGAGAAAAAGTTAAGTGGTAACCAAAATAAATAAACACTGCGTTCAGTGAGTGACATGTGTCCTTCTAAAACTAGTAAATGGACTTTTCAAAATGACAATAAATAAATTTCTAGAATCCTTCCAAAGGACAACACATAGGCTGAGTTAGACCCTGTTAAAACATAGTCGGCAACTGGGTATTCATTGTAAAATAAACCCTTATTAATGACAGTTCTCCTCTATATAAGCTTTTAAAAAAAAAAAAGAAGAGAAAGATATACCAATGAAAGACAAATGTTGTAGCTCTATTTCAAACAAATGTTGGAAGGATGAACTCTTAAATGAATTATTCCCC
Organism: Oreotragus oreotragus; assembly: GCA_006410675.1. Taxonomy (NCBI): domain Eukaryota; kingdom Metazoa; phylum Chordata; class Mammalia; order Artiodactyla; family Bovidae; genus Oreotragus; species Oreotragus oreotragus. The sequence goes on from SJYX01013740.1 coordinate 100,512, forward strand.
CCAAAACTGTAAATCCATTACAAATTAATTGTTACTTCACAAAATTGGATAAAGTCTAAATAAGTTCCTGAATATATTGTTTTCAGAAAACATGAACTATGTTCATAAATATAGTACTTTAGTATAATATAGTATTTAAGTAGTCAAATATTTAAGTATAAGCTGTTGTCATTGTCGTTGCACAGTTGTTAAGTTATATCCAACTACTTGCAACATGTGGAATGTAGCATGCTAGGCTTCCCTGTCCTTCACTGTCTTTCAGAGTGTGTTAATTCATGTCCACTGAGTCAGTGATAACATACAACCATCTCATCTTCTGCAACTGCCTTGTCCTCCCTCTTTCAATCTTTCCCAGCATCAGGGTCTCTTCCAATGAGTTAGCTCTTCACATCAGGTGACCAAAGTATTGGAACTTGAGCTTCAGCATCAGTCCTTCCAATGACTATTTACAGTCAATTTCCTTTAGGATTGACTGGTCGGATTTCCTTTCAGGCCAAGGGACTCTCAAGTGTCTTCTCCAGCACCTCAAATCTGAAAGCATCAACTCTTCAAAGCTCAGCCTTCTTTTATGGTCCAATTCACATCTATACCTGAATACTGGAAAAATCATAGCTTTGACTATACTGACCTTTTTGACAAAGTGATGTCTACTCTTTAATATACTGTCTGGGTTTGTCATAGCTTTCTTTCCAAGAAACAAGTGTCTTTTAATGTCATGGCTACGGTCAACATCCACAGTGATTTGGGAGCTTAAGAAAATTAAATATGTCACCGCTTATACTTTTTCTCTTTCTATTTGTCATGAAATGATGGGACCAGATTCCATGATCTTAGTTTATTTTGAAAGTCGAGTTCCAAGCCAGCTTTTCCATTCTCTTCTCTCACCCTCATCAAGAGGCTGTTTAGTTCCTCTTTACTTTCTGCCATTAGAATGGTATCATCTGCATATCTGGTGTTTGATATTTCTCCTGGTACTCTTGATTCCAGCTTATGATTCATCTTGATCAGCCTAACATGTCACATGATGTACTCTGCATATAAGTTAAATAAGGATGACAATATACAGCCTTAGCATAAACTGTACCTTAAAAATCTGTATACATCTAATTGTAAAATTTTGGCAAAAGACAGCATAAATAAGGCTGAAAGAATGGGGGACAGTATTGTTACATATCAGTAAAGGATTTGTATTTAGAATATATTATGAATTAAGAATACAAGTCAATAGAGGTAAGACAAAATATAATACAGGTCTTGATTATCCCTTGGACAGCATGTAGATTAAATTAGTCAGTCCTAAAGGAAATCAACCTTAAATACTCATTTGAAGGACTGATGCTAAATCTGAATCTCCAATACTTTGGCCGCTTGATGGGAAGAGCCAACTCATTGGAAAAGACCCTGATGCTGGGAAAATTGAAGGCAGGAGGAGAAGGGGTGACAGAGGATGAAATGGTTGGATGGCATCCCCGATCAATAGTTTAGGGGCACTTATGCTTAACTATTTACCCTGAAAAGCCTAAAGTTATACACTGAACTCATAAATATGCCTATTTGTTCATTAAGCAAGCAGAATTAAAGTTGATCGACTAAAAGAAATTTTAGTCTCATCAGCAATATTTAATGTTTTATAATGAGGATATTCAAGTGTTACGTGTATAATTAAATTTTAATTTGAAAAATAATAAGTATGAGTGAGGAAGAGGATCAAATTATTAATTATTAGTTGGCCTGGTACATGTGTATTTTTTTACTGTCTGTCCCCATAGCATTGCATTCTTATGAGGACTGTATAACAAAATATATGATGAAACATTGTGAACTATAAAACAAATTCTAGATTTTATTCAAGCATTTCATTTAACTTCAGCCAAAATGGTTTTAACACTATCAGAGTTTAATGAAATCTTTGCCAACAAGGATGTTAATGACCCTTATGCTATTGGAAAATGCCTGGAGCAAAGAAAAAAAAAATTGTCTCTCAATCTCTTTTTAAGAACTCTATGAATGGGAATCCTTGAATAGACAGAATAGGCCTATGAAGAAACAGTTTGTCAGTACATGGAATAAAAATACAGCTATGTGGGGAAAACAAATAGCAGTGATATAAGTTAGGTTTCCATTAGTAGAAGGAAAAGATGTTTTAAATAAGCATTTTTTTCCGAAGAAGAACCAAATAAATTTGTAAAGGAAAGTAAAAGCTCTATTGCTGAATTAATGAAAGAATTCACTATAGGTGTATTGTTAGTAGTGAGACATGCTGAAGTGCATGAGAATTGCAGGCTTTAAAGCTGGAAAGGATTATACTAAAAATACAATCAAATCCACCTTTTCTACAGAGAGAGATTATTTATCTAAAAATAAAAGTACTATAAGTGAACTTATGGTTGCCACAGGGCACGAATGGGAAAAACAGATAGGTAGNTGTATTGTTAGTAGTGAGACATGCTGAAGTGCATGAGAATTGCAGGCTTTAAAGCTGGAAAGGATTATACTAAAAATACAATCAAATCCACCTTTTCTACAGAGAGAGATTATTTATCTAAAAATAAAAGTACTATAAGTGAACTTATGGTTGCCACAGGGCACGAATGGGAAAAACAGATAGGTAGGAAGTTTGGGATGGACATATACACACTGCTATATTTAAAATAGATAACCAAAAATGTCCTCCTGTAGAGTACCGGGAACTCTGATCAGTGTTATGTGGCAGCCTGGGTGAGAAGGGATCTGGGGGGAGAATGGATTCATGTGAGATAAGGACTAAGGATGTAATGTACAATATGATAAATTTAAGTAAATGTCATATGCTATGTATGGAAGTTGTTAACAGAGTAAATCCTAAAAATTCTTGACACAAGGAAAAAAATTATTTCTTTAACTTTGTATCTATATGTGATGACAGATGTTCACTCTACTACTGTAGCAATGTTTCGTGAAATGTGTACAACAAACCATTATGCTGTACACGTTAAACTTATGCAGTGTTATACGTCAACTGTATTTCAGTGAAACGGAAGAAAAAAGTCACTTATCAATATTACATTACTTCTTTAAGAAATATAATGTGCATTTTTTCTTCAGACTACTTGAAAAATCTAACTTGTCTAATTTTTTTTCTCTCTGATATACGCCTCAGCATGTATAATCATAGCTGTAAATGTATACTGTCTGAAGAAGTTTAATGAGGTTCTCATTCTGTGGAAATTGACTTGAATTTCCAAGTCAATTCTTAAATGTAATCCTAAATATTCTATCTTGCAAAGTTGCTTTTAATCCTATTTTCTCTTGTTCTCTCCTACTGGTACTCTAACTACTTGCATGCTATGCCATGTGACTCTGTACTCAAGGTTTATAAAAACTAGCTTTTATCATTTCTTTTTTTTTCTGTCTGTGCTTGAGTTTGAATGTTTTCCATTGTTCTAGCTTCAGAACAATTTATCTTGTCTTTATTTACCTTGTCTTTTACTATGTCTAATCTGCTGATAAATCCACCCAATGAAGTCTTAATTTCAAATACTATAATTTTAAATTTCTGAAGTACTATTTTAACTATATAGACTGTAATTCTGTGCAAATTGTTCAGTCTTTATTTGTTTTGTCTTTTTATCTACTTTCTTTAATATATGCATAATAGTTATATTAAAGTTTTTGCCTGATAATTTCAATATCAGATTTTTGAGGTCTTTTCTATCATTTATTTTTCTTCTCTCTGTTATCCATCACATTTTCTCCTTACTCACATCTTTTAATTTTTTTAATGTAAGTCTTATAGTGCCTAGAGGAATTAGAGAGACTATGAATATATTTCCCTTCCTTCCCCTGTAGAAAAGATTGACTTTTCCTCTGTTCAGCAGATTAGATGATCAGTTGATCACCTCAGTCCAATCAAGGAATGATTTGGGTGGTTCATTTAGTTTGGAACTTAGTAAGCCTTTGTCATTTCTGATTTATCCTTGTTCCTCTTGCATGGCCTTTGTAAGAGGAACTTGTACAAAGATCCTCTTATAGGAGGTCTTTGATTGGCCGGTGAAAGACTAGGTAATTTACAGGAGGGAATCTGGTTTTGTTTTGTTTTGTTTTGTTTCAGCTCTATTGATTCCTGACATCTGCTGCTTCAATATCTGGCAAATATCTTGACCTGGGGATTAACCGTTTATTTGAAGCAAGCCCCTGGCTCTAGTGGGATTTTATCTCCTAAGTGTCCATACATGACAGATTTTATTCTGCATTTTAGAAGTTAACAATCTAAGTCTCTAGCCACCACCACCATCATCAATACCACAGACACAAACAAGTCACTCAACAAATTTCTGATCAGAAAGACACACTTGAGATACACTGGTTCTCCTAAAGCATGAGAAAGTGAATGTCACTCAGTCATGTCCGACTGTGCAACCCCATGGACTGTATAGTCCATGGAATTCTCCAGGCCAAAATACTGGAGTGGGTAGCCTTTCCCTTCTCCAGGGAAATCTTCCCAACCCAGGGATCGAAGCCAGGCCTCCTGCATTGTGGGTGCATTCTTTACCAGCTGAGCCACAAGGGAAACCCAAGAATACTGGAGTGGGTAGCCTATCCCTTCTCTGGTGGATCTTCTTGGCCCAGGAATCGAACTGGGGTCTCCTGCCTTGCAGGTGGATTCTTTACCAACTAGGCTATCAGGGAAGATTTCCAAAGTACAGCAGTCTATGTAGCAGTCAAAAGCTCCTCTAGGCTCCTTTCACCTCAGGAGAGTCCATGTCCCGCTGTTAAGCCCAGTTTTCTGCTGTGCTCGGAACCAGCAAATGATTCCAAGGCATGGTAGTAACTGTGAGATTATTTAAAAAGGGCTCTTTCCACTATGTAATTTTATCTCCTCTAGTTATTATTGATATCACACTTTCAACATCTTAAAAAATGGATTGGTGATTATTCGTTTATTTTTTAGATATTTTATCACAAGCACTGGCCTGATAAAATATCTAATGGCTAACTTTCAAACTTTTCAACAGAGGGATAAATTCTTATGTTTTCTCCTCTCCCTCACTATTATTATTTATCATTTGTTACATGCCAAATGCAATCTAATTACTTTACAGTAAGTAACTCCTAATAGATATATAACTATTCCAATGTTCCCTATTTGTTTTAGAGTAACTCAGGCTCATGGTGGCTTATACAGCTAGGAAGTAAGGGCATTTGGATTTTGTCATTGGCCATATGACTGGAAAATGCATACTTTTTAACATAATGCTATATAATATTGTTTTCTTTCTCTGTCTTTTCTACTCCAAATTATAAGTATTCTATATCTAACTTTATTCTATATAACAATATATATTATGTGCACATATATACTATATATATCTTTCCCAAGAAATGATTCATACACAAGTTTCCCATCAGACAAATGGGTTTGTCCTCCAGGACTTGTACTTTAAAGTGTGATCTTGTACTCAATACATAATTTCCTGAATCTCACTTTACTCATCTATAAAAAGTAAGATAATACTCCATTGAGCAGTTCTATGACAAGCGTTAATGATAAGGGGCCAATTTTAAAATCATAAATCATTGTCAATATTTCATCTATCATTTCCATTAATAGACAAGCACATTCATATCTTGACAAGATTTTGGTTGTTCATATCTTTTTTGTAGTTAACTTCATCACATGCCAATTACAGTTAAACCAAACAGTCAACTTCTTATTCAATTGTGCAGGATAATCAGCTAATCTCATTATTGAACTTGGTACATTATATTGAATTATATACCATAAGTGTCAAGGAAAGGTCCTTGAATAAGCCATCAGCAGTATAGGATTTTAACCTCAGTTGGCTTGCCAAAGACATTTTAATCGATTGCTCTGTTAAGTTTGCTGAAACCACTAACAGAGGCCATAAGAAAATTAAGCTCTGCTAGTTGTTTTTTAAAAAAGAAAAAGATGAAAAGAGAGAAAGACTAGTTTAAAACAAAGACAGATATGTTGAAAATCATTCAGGCATAAATAATGTCTGCACAATATATTCAGTCTCTATTTGGCAAAAATTTCTATAACAGAAAAGCATGAAGATTTTTGTTTTCCCTTTAAATAGCACCAAATACTGAGAAATTGGTTCTCATCATGATGGACTCTGATGCATTGCAGCCACCAGACCCAATTTTTACACCATCAGTCAACTGAAATTATGTTCCATGTAATTAAGGCATAATTACAGTGTGAGTTTATTTGTGAAACAGAGTCTTAGCACACACCCATTTAGTTTACACAAATATTACTACATTCTCATTGAAAGGGGGAAAGAGAGAGAAAAAAATAAGGGAGGAGAAAATGAGGAAAAAGCAAGAAAGAAACCCTGGAATGAGAGAAACATTTCTGTGTTTAATTTTCTATACTTTGGCTTTTGAAATTATTTCTCCAGAACTAAAATGCTAAAAACAAACAAGCAAAATTAACTGTTGTAATTTTTCAAGAGTAATTTTGATCACATGTTATTTTGTAACCTTTTTAAGGTTACCTTTTGTAACTTTTTAAGACGTTACATCACTCTGTTTAGAAATGGATAATTAACTTGGGCTTTTAAAAAGACTCCCTCCTCTTCTTTTATTTGAAACTAATTTACCTTATGAAGAAATCATGGAAAGTATTTCTATCTTATAAAATCAATCTCAGAAGTTCAGAAGATAAATCTGGGATCACACGGCATTTATTTCCAATAAGTAAGTCTTTATTCCACTATATATTCCATATATAATGTCTTTATTCTCTAGATTTGTGCTTTTATGACTATATTTCTTGTACACCACACTTGCACACGCAAATATATTTGTGCACACAAGCTACAAAAATTTGAGTATGTCATAAATGCACACAAAAAGTTTAAAAGAATCATAATAAAAGAATAATTTTTTTAAAAGGAAATGAAGGAATTTTCCCCAAAGAATTCCATAACTTTTTAATTTTTAATAAACTGAAATTACTATTTTCACATATTTTGTCAATTGCTGTGCTTTACTGTAGATGGTTCAAATTATATTCAGTTTTTAATTTGTTAAAGGACTAGTGCTAAAAGTTAGTTTATGTTTTCCATCTTCTCAATTTTTTGACAATTTTTTCCTTAAACTTGTATAGACTAATTAATGGACTTTTCCTTAAAAGGTAAAGCACTGTATGAAGCATGTTATAATACTTCATGGATGGCACTTAGGCACTTTGTTGGCATCATCTACCCTTCCAAATTTAGTTTTTGGCATTTGAAGGCAAAGTCAGAGAAATCAAGTGTATTGTCTGTATAAAATCCAGGTAAACTTAATGGCAAGTCTCACATTTTGACAGGTTTTTAATTAACCAGATGTTCACATGCACTAAACACAATCAGACCAAGGAATGCATTATACATCCAGATCCTGATTAGTGTTCGCATTTAGANTTGGCATTTGAAGGCAAAGTCAGAGAAATCAAGTGTATTGTCTGTATAAAATCCAGGTAAACTTAATGGCAAGTCTCACATTTTGACAGGTTTTTAATTAACCAGATGTTCACATGCACTAAACACAATCAGACCAAGGAATGCATTATACATCCAGATCCTGATTAGTGTTCGCATTTAGACTTCAGATGGATTAGAGAACTTACTAGCTTATTGACTGAGAGAAACAAACTTGATAAAAATATACCAGTAACAAGAAACATAAGCGTTTCAAAAGAACATTTTAGGAGAACTTAAGCTAGAAATTCCCATGGACGGAGGAGCCTGGTGTCTATGGGGTCGCAAAGTCAGACACGACTGAGCGACTTCACTTTCACTTCACTTTCAAGCTATTATAGGATATGGAAAACACTATGAAGCAAAACATAATGTTAAAAAATATAACTATAAAGTGCATTCTCAAGAGAATAACTGAACTTTTTCTCAAAGACTGTAGTATCCAGTTTTAAACTGACCTTTCTATGCTATGCCTTCTGGTAATTTAATTGTATTTTCGCATCATATCATAAAACTTTTATATCCACACTTGATCTTAGCCAAAAAGTTGAGAAGCAGTTAAAACTTTTATATCTAGCACAGTTTAAAAGATAAACAAGTCTAATGCAAACTAAGATAGTATATAACAAATTTCTTTATGAATTTAATGCTCCCTTTGAAATTTAAGACTTTTTACATTTCTTCAATTTGTACTTATAAATTTGATAATAATTTTCACTCATTGCCCCTCTAAAAAACATTCCAAACCTTTTCTGTGCTAGAGATTGTGCTGAGCATTAAATAAATAATTCTGAGGAATAAAAAGCTAGTCTCATGTCAAGGATCTTGTCTCAAATTGAGTAATTAATTATGGAGTGTTCCTGAGCCTCCTATGAGAAACAATAACAAATTATGCAAACTGAAGGGGAAAACGTTGTAGCATACTCTCTTTGTGGTCTATTCTGGTCCTCAAATTATTTATGAAATCAAGACTGAAGTGGAAATATCCACTTCAAACTTGAGATGACTGACTCATCCTGAATTTGGTCAAGCTATGTTAATAAAGAAATAATTATTTAATGGGGAATTCTGCTTAAAAGAAGGACAGAATCTTGTTGTTGTTGAATGAGGAAAGAGTTGTTTTAATTTCAAGAGCCTTCCTTTATGTATTCAGGCAAAACTTGGAGGCCAGAGCATTTTGCTGAGTCAGGGTGTAGAGAGAAGGGCTCTGTGATTTAAAGATGGTTCCTGTGAGACAGAAAGGGAAGGAGAAAGGAGGAATTAAGAAAGGGGATGAGAGAAGAGACAGACACATTCAAAGTTGAGACCACAGTGGGGATGGTTCCTGGTCTGAGAGGAGATGCAGTCTGCCATATCTTTAGAAGAAGACATTATGAAAACCACTAGAATCTATGACAGCTTGAGAGAGAATTTTAGACTGGTTAGGCTGATGTCTGCTTCTCCCTGTTGGCGCCCTCCCCACCTTGTTTTAGCTGGAAGGAGTGATGAGCTCCAGAAAGCGTACAGCTGGTCTTTCTTGCAGCACAAGTCAGTTTCTTTATCAGTATCTTCAGAAAAAAAAATAAAAAAAATCCTGGGTTCATAAACTCTTTTGTTGGTGGTTTGATTTCTAAAGCTAGCCATTAGTATTGCTTGCTTTCATAAGTAATGTGCTTGAGTTTCCCAAGATTCATTTTCTATTCTGAGCAAAGCTATCAGATCTATTCATTGTTCCTCTAATGAAGAAAATTTCTAAGGACTAGAACATGGTGAGTGAGTGAGACTGATAGTTGCTCAGCCATGCCTGACTCTTTGCAACCCCATGGACTCTAGCCTGCCAGGCTCCTCTGTCCATGGAATTCTCCAGGCAAGATTACTGGAGTGGGTTGCCATTTCCTTCTCCAACAGAACATGATAGGATTGACAAAATGTGATGCTTGAGGTTCTGCGGCTTGCGCTTGCTTTCTAGAACTGCTCACTGTGGGGAGACAACCACCACGCCCTGAGGACACGCAAGCAGCACAGAGAGGTCTGCATGGTGAGGCAGTATCAGCTTGCTGGCCGTGTGACTGAACCATCATAAAAGTGGGTCCTCCCAGCTGCAGTCAAGCCCTCAGATAACTGCAGCCCTGACTGACATCTTGACTGAAGCCTTGTGAGAGGTTGGAGGCAGAATTGCCCACTCCTGAATTCTGGACATTTTTTTTTTTTTTTTTGGTGTGCAACTTTTATTGCTCTATTAACCAGCCTCTCAAAGTCTTCTTCGTAAACAGGGTCCCACAAGGATCTGAGAGTTCCTTTCTCAGGAAGGCAATCTGGCGATGAGACACCTATGGTAATAAGCTCCAAGAGGGTGGCTATTGCCGACTGGACTCAGATTCCAGAGACTGAAGCTCCACAAGCATCTTCTTCAGCTCCGGTCTAAGAATTGAATGCAATGATCCAGGCACCCTTCACAAAAGGGAGAATGATTTGTTTTTCCAAAAACATACAGAGATAGGTGAGTGTGTTCTAGACCATCAGAAACATGATGACTGTTTTATTTCAACTTAACCCACAGTGTCCGAGAAAAACAGTGACCGTGCAGTGGCACTCCAGCCTCTGATTATCTTTCCCCTCAGCTCAGGGGATTAGAATCCAAGGATGAGCTGGTCAAATTGAAGACTTTGGGATTTTCCCACTCCTGTCAGCTCTGGTTCATACTGTATTAAAAGCAGAACTTGCCTCCTGGCATTCTCCAGTCACAGCATCTTTTAAGCACATAGTCATGAGACTTTACATGATCTCCTCTCTCATGCTATTAAAATATTGGAAACACTGGGCACGCACAATTGGTTTTTACTCATATTTTTTAGGTTTTTCTTTCATTCATTTATTTATTTGGTCATTAAAAAAAAAAAGACTGGATATAAAAGTTACCTAGATAAAGCCCTTACCCAGGTAGACATTACTTTGTAATAGTGTGTGACAGGTTGTCATTTTTNTCTCATGCTATTAAAATATTGGAAACACTGGGCACGCACAATTGGTTTTTACTCATATTTTTTAGGTTTTTCTTTCATTCATTTATTTATTTGGTCATTAAAAAAAAAAAGACTGGATATAAAAGTTACCTAGATAAAGCCCTTACCCAGGTAGACATTACTTTGTAATAGTGTGTGACAGGTTGTCATTTTAAAAATTGACCACAGCATATTTCTGGTCCCCACTCTTCCTATAGACCCCTGACACACACGTATCAGAAGCTGGGGTTTCTCTCTCTTCCACTGGAACTGGAAACTGGGCAGGCCTCTGTGACTCACTCAGTGAAAAAAATTCAGCAGGAGTTATGTGCTGTTGGCAGTCCAGGATGAGGTCACAAAAGGCAAAATAACTTTTCTTTCTTTCCACTGGCTTTGGAATCCTGAGTCTCCATGCAAGATTCCTGGTTATCTTGATGCTGCCACGCTGGAGAGAGAGCATTCAGATACATACAAAAGCCCTGGATTTTCCAGCCCCCAGACGTTCAAGTCTGCAAGTGTGGAACATGAGAGGAAGTGAGTCTGATTCTGCACTCCAGCTATATGTAACTGTGTAACTGCTGTCTCTTATACACATCTAGATGTGTATAAGAGACAGGCTCAGCTTAGTGCTGTGTGATGACCTAGAAGGGTGGGGTGGGGTGGGAGGGAGGTCAAAAAGAGAGGGGATATATGTATACATATAGCTGATTTACTTAAATGTATAGCAGAAACTAACACAACAAAGGGATTATATTTGAATAAAAAATATATGTACCCCCATATTTATTGCAGCAGTATTTACAATAGCCAAAACATGAAAACAATCTTAAGTGTCCACCAATGGATGAATGGATGAAGAAATTGTGGAAATATATATATATAATGCAATATTATCCAGCCATTAAAAAGAATGGAAACTTGCCATTTGTAATAACATGAATGGACCTTGAGGGCATTATGTTACGTGAAAAAAGTCAGACAGAGAAAGACAAATATCATATGATCTCACTTACATGTGAAATCTTAGAAAAGAAAAAGCTTTACATACACAGAGAACAGACTGATTGTTGCCAGAGGCGAGGGGTAACAGAGGGCAAAGTAGATAAAAATGGTCGAAAGTTACCACTCCCAGCTCCCAGCTAAAACTAAATAAGTCATGGAAAAGTAAGTACAGCATGGTGAGTGTAGTCAATAACACTACATTAATAATATGATAATCACATATATCATAGTTACTAAAAGAGTAGATCTTAAAAAAATTTTATAANGGGTAACAGAGGGCAAAGTAGATAAAAATGGTCAAAAGTTACCACTCCCAGCTCCCAGCTAAAACTAAATAAGTCATGGAAAAGTAAGTACAGCATGGTGAGTGTAGTCAATAACACTACATTAATAATATGATAATCACATATATCATAGTTACTAAAAGAGTAGATCTTAAAAAAATTTTATAACTCTGTAAAGTGATAGATGTTAACTAGATTTATTGTGGTTATCATTTCTCAATGTATACAAATATCATATCATTATGGTATATATATACCTGAAACTAATATTATATGTCAACTATATCTCAATAAAAATAGAATAACCCAATGTTTTTGTGTATTTCCTAAACTTGTTTCTTTGCATTATCTCATGTAATCCACACTGAAAGTCTGATAAGCAGACAAAAATTCTTAGTTCATTCCCCAAAGGAGAAACCAGGTCTCCAAAGGTGAAATGACTGCCTGGTAGCATACATTTCACAACAAACATCTGAAAACCTGGATCCTCCAGCCCCAAATCAAGGCCTTTTTTCATTCATTTCTGAGTCTCTTGCTTGTACACCTAGGCATCTACCAGAGGATTACTGACTCCCACACCCATCTCCCTCATTTACCTTCCATTATACTCACCCTAAAAACCACTGTTAGCCTTCTGAAAATGAGAACATCGTGCAGCTGAGACGTGGCGGTAAGTGTTAGGGACAGGAATATATATGACGAGCTGAGTTTACCTTCTTACACGTAAAGTAAAAGCAAGTCTGGCCCTACAGGCAGGATCCAGGTGAAAACTGTGTTATGTAGCTTCTTTGATGTTCTTACATGGATAATATCAGATGACAATGAAAACCAAGAGCAAACAAGAATTAGGAAAGAAATAATGAAGAGATGTAACTTACAGCCTGGAGAATATGTGTTTGTGTAGGAGGGGGTGTGATTATGGAGAGGATTCAGTTCAGTTCAGTTCAGTCTCTCAGTCATGTCCAGCTCTTTGTGACCCCATGGACTGCAGCACAACAGGCTTCACTGTCCATCACCAACTCCCGGAACCTGCTCAAACTGATGTCCATCAGGTCGGCGATACCATCCAATCATCTCATCTTCTGTTGTCCCCTTCTCCTCCAGCCTTCAATCTTTTTCAGCATCAGGGTCTTTTCTAATGAGTCAGCTCTTCACATCAAGTGGCCAAAGTATTGGAGTTTCAGCTTCAGCATCAGTCCTTCCAATGAATATTCAGGAGTAATTTCCACTGGTCTTCCCTTGTGGCTCGGTTGGTAAAGAATCCACCTGCAACACAGGATACCTGGGTTTGATCACTGGGTTGGGAAGATCCCTTGGAGAAGGGAAAGGCTACCCAATTCAGTATTATGGCCTGGAGAATTCCATGGACTGTATAGGCCAAGGGGTCACAAACAGTCAAACACAACCGAGTGACATTCACTCACTCCTTCAGGATTGGCTATTTTGATCTCCTTCCAGTTCAAGGGACTCTCAAGAGTCTTCTCCAACACCACAGTTCAAAAGCATCAATTCTTTGTCACTCGGCTTTCTTTATAGTTCAACTCTCACATCCATACATGACTACTGGAAAAACCATAGCCTTGACTAGACGGACTTTTGTCAGCAAAGTAATATCTCTGCTTTGTAATATGCTGTCTAGGTTGGTCATAGCTTTTCTTCCAAGGAGCAAGCATCTTTTAATTTCATTCCTGCAGTCACAATCTGCAGTGATTTTGGAGTCCAAGAAAATAAAGTCTGTCATTCTTTCCCCATCTATTTGCCATGAAATGATGGGATGAGAGGCCATGATCTTAGTTTTTTTATGTTGAGTTTTAAGCCTATGTGTAGAGATGGAGAGAGGAGTTGCCTGGGCGATGGTAGTGAGAGAGCTTATGGACTAATTACATAGTTAAAGGCATTAGATTTTTTTAAAATTTTATTTTATCCTGGAGTATACTTGATTTACAATGTTGTGTTAGTTTCAGGTGTACAGTAAAGTTATACGAACCCAAGTGTCCTGCATTGCAGGCAGATTCTTTACTGTCTGAGCCACCAGGGAAGCTGTATACACATACATATAACCAATCTTTTTCAGATTCTTTTCCCATATAGGTTATTACAGAATATCAAGTAGAGTTCCTTGTGCCATACAGTAGGTCTTTGTTGATTATCTTGTTGATTTAGCACCCCACTCCAGCACTCTTGCCTGGAAAATCCCACGGACAGAGGAGCCTGGTGGGATGCAATCCATGGAGTTGCACAGAGTCGGACATGACTGAAGTGACTTAGCAGCAGCAGCAGCAGTCTATGTATAGGAGAAGGCAATGGCACCCCACCCTGGAAAATCCCATGGACGGAGGATCCTGGTGGGCTGCAGTCCATGGGGTCCCTAGGAGTCAGACACGACTGAGTGACTTCACTTTCACTTTTCACTTTCATGCATTGGCGAAGGAAATGGCAGCCCACTCCAGTGTTCTTGCCTGGAGAATCCCAGGGACGGTGGAGTCTGGTGGGCTGCCGTCTATGGGGTCGCACAGAGTCGGACACGACTGAAGCGACTTAGCAGCAGCAGCAGCAGTCTATGTATAGTAGTATGTGCTGTGCTGTGGTTAGTCACTCAGTCGTGTCTGACTGTGCAACTCCATGGGCTGTAGCCTCCCAGGCTCCTCTGTCCATGGGGGTTCTCCAGGAAAGAATACTGGAGTGGGTTGCCATGTTCTCCTCCAGGGGATTTTCCCAACCTAGAAATCAAACCAGGTCTCCTGCGTTGCAGGCAGATTCTTTACCAGCTGAGCTACCAGGGAAACCCAGCGGTGTGTATATGTTAATCCCAAACTCTTAGTTTATCCTCCCCCACCATCTTTCTGCTTTGGTAACTGTAAGTTTTTTTTCAAAGCCTGTGAGATCTTTACTGTTAGTGGGAGTAGGCAACTATCAAGCGTAAATAATTCCAAGTGCATTCAATTGGCACACACTTATGAATAGACAGGCTCCCACAGGGCAAAGGTTGTGGATGTGAACTCCTGTCTAGCAGTTACAGTAGGTGGATGTTTGAGAAAATGTCTGGAACTGGTACAATGAAGAAAGGGCAGGCAGGGTGGGCTGACTCTCAGAAGACTGAGGAAACTTTCAGTCCTCTTTGTCAATTGGACTAAAAGATATAAATTGCCAGAAGTAAGAATAACAATAACTTTCATGTAGGCTGGGCTGGCTTTGCAGGCACACAACCCATGCAGTCACACAGGGCCCTATTCATGAGGACCTGGGCTTGAACCTGAGCTTAAGTTAATACTTTGCTCCCACCATCTTGAAATTCTGAATAATTTTTAAATGAGGGACTTGCCCTGAGCCCACAGTTCATGCAGCCAGTCTTTCTTGCCAAGTTGTTCTGAGGATTAAGCAAATTAATACACATAAGATACATTGCTAATGCTAAATGCTCAGTCACTTCAGTCATGTCCGACTCTGTGCGAACCCATAGATGGCAGCCCTCCAGGCTCCTCTGTCCCTGGGATTCTCCAGGCAAGAACACTGGAGTGGGTTGCCATTGCCTTCTCCAATGCATGAAAGTGAAAAGTGAAAGTGAAGTCGCTCAGTCGTGTCCGACTCTTAGCAACCCCATGGACTGCAGCCCACCAGGCTCCTCCGTCCATGGGATTTTCCAGGCAAGAGTATTGGAGTGGGGTGCCATCGCCTTCTCCGAAAAGATACATTTAATAGTTCTAAACACCATAACTGCCTCTCAGTAATGTCATTTATTGTTTCTTCTTCCTCTTCTTTTAATTGAATGAAAGACTCTTTAAATTCTATAGTGCTTTACCATTATTAGCGTTATTATTATTATTAATTACTGTTATTGGCTCTGCTCCTGGAATACGGGGAAACCAGGCAATGACCTCAGCCAGCAAGCGTCACTAAATTCATAACCACTTGTCTCAAAGGATAAGCCATAAATGGAAGACTAGGTGTGTCCTAAATGCCAGTGTCAGACTAAATGACCATCTATCTAGCCCAGGAGAGTAAATGTGGGCCATTTCTAGTAAGCAAACCACAACAGCAACAAAACAACCAGTCATCAGGAAGTGAGAGCTCCCATAGTGTGCCTTGTAGACTAGAATCTACAGAAATAGAAAGCTCCTATTATTTAACAACCTACTGAACATCCAGCAGTTTCCATTTATTGTTTTGTTTAATCTCCACGGAGCCCTATGGGACTTGTCCAGAGTCATGCATGCTGTCACAGAATATGTCAGACTCCACTGTGCCCAGATGCCAGCAGGAGGAATTGTCCCTACTCTCAAGGAACTCATGCTTGAGCCAGTTAGACCAAGACCCCTACTCTATCTCCACTCTCCCTGATCTACCACCAGGATCTGAACACACACACACACACACCACAACATCAAAAGCAACTATAACGGAAAATAACTGCATAGGAAGATAGTACACAAGGCACCTGTCAGGGCCATGAGGAAACAACTCAGTGGGTCAGAGTTACATGGGGCTCATTAAAAATGCCTTTCTGGGGAGCTGAGCTTTAAGCTGCATTTTGAAAGACAAAAAGACAATATAGGAGGAGAGGTGTGAATCAGGCATTCTCTGAAGAGCAAGTGATGGGCAGCAGGACGGAGACAAGACAGAGCATGCTGGGGACAGGAGACGACAAGCAGGTTTGTTGGACAGCCACAGAGTTTTCAGCAGTCCGGAAAAATCATGCATGCGCAAAAATATTTAAGGACTCAACTCTGTGTGCTTATACGTGAAAGTCAGTCTTTCCCTGAATAGAACCATGAGCTTTACTGAGCCAGCTTTAAAATAATGCTGGGAACCATTGCTTGCTCTTTTTAATTCCTTAACAGTTTTGTCCCTGGGGGACTGTTCAATCCTTCTTGTCTTTGGGCTGCTCTGAATTCTAACAGAACTTACTCCCTTGGGTCTATTAGACCCAAAAAAAGAAAAATCACAAAACTCTCTCTTTCCCTGAGTAAATAGAATTTCAGTTTAAAATTGAAATGTGTTATTGTGTGTTTTCTGACATTCTTTCCCCAAATAAGACCACAGCTATTTGTACTGCAAGACTCTTTTGCCGTTTGACATGTGGAAACTCATTTCACTAAGATGGCTTCACGCATTACTGAAGAAATGTTTGCTTTGCTCTGCTGCTTGTTATTTTTATAGACCATTTCTTTGTGATAGCAAGAACTTTAAATGATAAACAATACTTGAACACTGTCCTGACTCCCCAGAATCTCCTCTGGGGAGAAAGTGGGGTCTGGATGTTAAGCCACACCAGGTGGATGGAATGATCGGCGCTCTTGGTCTGATTTCTGGTTTCAGTGTGCCACACTGAATGTATGATCCTATTCAGTTACATAGATAATGTAACTGTGTAACTGTTTGTTCCCTGGGTCTCAGTTTTGCCACCTATTAAATGGAGAGAGCCATTTTCACTTCGTAATAAATGCTTTTAAAATATGTTCAAAGCCCTAGTGAGGTACAATAGAAAAAATACACACACGCACCCAAACATGAACACATGGGCTTTAAAGTAATCACTCCCTTCTATTTATGGTAAAAATTCAAAATCTCCATGACGTCATGTTCCCAGAATAGAGCACTCCTCATCCACCTCAGCCTCTCAGATGACGACCAAAGCGCCACTGGAAATCATATTCACGGAGCCGAGGCCTGGTTCTGAGGGAGGTGTTCATTGGTCTGGTCTCTGCATCATTCTCCTAGGCTTCTGAACTTGTGTCTTACTGCTCTAGAACAGTGCTTTTCAAACGAATTACACTCAAGGGCCAGGTTTCCCTCTCCCCCTGTTGTAGCCACGCTTCCGGGAAACAAACTCCCTCAGAAGGACGATACAGATAGTGGAGTGCGGTTTATTACACCGGCGGGCCCAAAGCAGGGTCTCCTCTTAGCCAAGGACCCCGACCAGTTTTTGTGAAAACTTTATATACCCTAAGTGTAAGTGCCCAAACCCACCTCCCCAAATTCCGTGAAACTAGTCTGAACAAAGGAAAAAGAAAGATACAATCAAAGTTAACCCGTGATTCATACGCCTTAAGCCTAGGAAGTTAACAGTGGACAATTATCAATAGGCCTGTGGTCATACTCCAATAAGCTTAATAGAATGTATGATCCTATTCAGTTACACAGATAATTAGGGTATTCTTTTAAGCAACAAAGAGCCCTGGGGCTCTTCCTTCCAGGGGCCTGGTTTTCCAGTTGGTATGTCATTTCCTTCGATACTGGGCATATAGCTCAAAGTCCACAGTCCAGCCCAAGATGGAGTCCTGCTTTCAAGACAGGACCTGTTCTGTTTCCTCCTTCACCCCAATTTCAAACTTGTCCCAGCTGACACTTTTGTAAAATTACATGTTATTCAGAGAAATACTAATATTTTAAAATTAGACACACAATGCGGGGAAGGCAATGGCACCCCACCCCAGTACTCTTGCCTGGAAAATCCTCTTCCACTGGAACTGGAAACTGGGCAGGCCTCTGTGACTCACTCAGTGAAAAAAATTCAGCAGGAGTTATGTGCTGTTGGCAGTCCAGGATGAGGTCACAAAAGGCAAAATAACTTTTCTTTCTTTCCACTGGCTTTGGAATCCTGAGTCTCCATGCAAGATTCCTGGTTATCTTGATGCTGCCACGCTGGAGAGAGAGCATTCAGATACATACAAAAGCCCTGGATTTTCCAGCCCCCAGACGTTCAAGTCTGCAAGTGTGGAACATGAGAGGAAGTGAGTCTGATTCTGCACTCCAGCTATATGTAACTGTGTAACTGCATGGGGGGCTCTCATAGACAACCCAGTAGCTGACCCCTCCAACCACCAAATGCATGAACAAAAAAAGTGATTCTTATTGTTCTTAAGCCATTGTTTTGGAGTGGTATGTTATGTAAGAGATAAGGAAAACATGAGAAGAGAGAGAAAATAAATAAGTCAATGAATATAGAGTACATCAGAAAGGCAAAGAAATCAAATAAAGCAACAAAAGAGATTCGAAGGACCAGGTAGTGAAAGAAGGAGTTCATTATTTTAAACAGGGTTCTAGGAAAGTCCTGGCTGACATGTGGACATTCGGGCAGAGACAGGGAGAGAGCTGACTTTGTGAGTGTTTGGGAAGAAACATTCTGTCAGAGAACAGCAGTGCAAAGGCTCTGGGATGAGCGTGTGCACAGTCCTTTGCAAAAAATAAGGGACAAGACAACTAAAGCAGGAAAAAAAAGGAGGGTGAGAATAGTAGGAAATTGGGTCTTTGAGTATAAATGGGCCAAAAGGATCTAAAGGTATAATTGTTTGCCTCCCCTATAATTAAGGGAAAGGATAAAAACAAAGTATGGCACTGAAAGTCCTTACAGTACCAAGAATAACTCCAGCTTCAAGCTCTTTGCCAAATTTTCACAATCTACTTTGATTAACAAGCATAGCCTCATTTTGCTTGGCTAAATTCAGCTCATAGCCTATTTGCATACCAATGATTTTTAAACCACACAGAAAACAATTTGCCCCTGGTGTGATTCATAAGCACCAGAATGCAAATAAATCATTCAAGACAACTTTTAAAAGCACATATTGCAAAACATTCATCTTGTAGATACCCTGTTTTACTAGGATACCCTAAATTTTACTGCCTTTTCCAGAATAAGTGATTAATCCAATCTGTAATTTTGTTTGTGAGATAAATGCTATCATGAAAACATAGCCACTGAACAGGAAAGCATCTTTTATCTGTGGCTCATCTTTTATCTTTGTCTCAAAGTGTTTCACTGTTGGCAGAAAGTATGCTTTTGTCTGTCGCTAGTGGAATAATATAAACTCACATAAGCTGTGCTTAAGGGATTGTGTTAGTTGACAGAAAGCACTGATTGAATCTGGATTTAGATACAGCTGTCACATGGACTGCTGGAAAATATGGTGAGCTTTGGGACTTGGGAAATGACAGATTACCTAGATAAACTTTATGGAGCTCTAACTCCCTTCTCCCCGTCATCATGCACACGTTCATGAAACAGGATACTAGTGACATTTAACTGGTTTGTGTTTTAGTAGTCATAAAACAGAAAACAAAGGATGAAAAACCTAAATGCAAGTAAAAGGAAGTTAAACCTTGGAAAAATTCTGCTAGGCTAATTAAAAAGTGACTAAGTGGCTGCTATTCAGTAGAATTACACCCCAAATCCCAGGAAATTACATGTAAAACAATGTTTATTTGCTGAGGCTTATGGGCTCTCATCGTTACTTATTGATACAGATAGTAAATCATTCATTCATTATGCTACCGTTCTTGATTTCTTTTGTTGTCTCTGGAGCCATTACACTGTTCATGCTATAGTTATTATTTTGCTTCTCAATGTTTCTGGGCTTAAGTTTGTTTGCTTACTTTTCAGAAAATAGCAGATAACTTTTTCACTGCAAGCTCCTGTGGTTTAGTGGTGGGCCCCTTAACCCAAATTTGAGGAACAGGGAAGTTATAAGGGATAATTTTGTAAAGTCAGGGGTCTTTCTTTCCTTTTGTTCTGCCTGTGATAAGTGGCTTGGCTTAGAAGAAGGAACATAAACTTTGCAGTTAGACAAAGATTTGAACCCTGCTCCACCACTTACCATCCCTGTGGCCTAGGTCAAATTATTTAATCTCTTTAAACCTTTGTTTACTCAATCTTCAAAATGGAGATATCTGACACCACTTTAGAAGGTTTACATGAGAAAAAGGAAAAAAATATCTCATGCCACAATTTTCAGTACACTTTTGTCACTCATTCAACAACTATTTGTTGAACTTTCAACATGTTCTAGGAACTGTTTTGGGTTCTGGACATTCAGGGTTAAGTATTTGACTTCACAGAGGTTATATTCCGGTAGATACTTTTTTAATGAATTAATATTTTATAAGCTGTTGCTGTAAAACATAACCCAAGAGGGAGAAAAAGACACTTGGTATCTATTTCTAACTCTGATATTAACATAGTAATGACATGTTCATGGGCTTAAATATGATATGAGAGCAAACATGCATGTGTGTCACTACAAATTTTTTTTTCCTCTAATTTTACAGTTCAGTATTTCTGAACTAGCAAATACTGAGAGCGGAGTACACCCCAAGTTTGCATTAAAATATTATTGAGTGAGTGAGTGAAGTCGCTCAGTCGTGACCTAGGCGACATCCTGAATAAGAAACAGTACCAGTCCATCACGGGACAACAAGACTCTTCCATATCTTCCACATCTTCCACCAGTTTCAGTAGAGACCATGGTGGAGGAAGGATGCCTATATTTCTACCCCTCCCCAGTAGTAACACTCCATATTCCCACTGACGTATTTTCAAAGAAGACCTCGTAGAGATTCAGGTATTTCACACTGCACTCTGTGACATCAGTATAGACCATACAGTGAGCAGTAACAATGCATTCCTACCTTTCTCAGCCAGTGAAATATCAGTGACGTGTTTGGGAGTGAAAACTCTCATCCCCATCCCTCAGTAAGGAGAAACACCTCCCCTGTCTCTCTGTGATTAATGGAGGCCAAGTGGGGAAATTGGACATCTACCACGATCTGACACTAATGAAGCTACAGTTTCTCATTCCTTGCTGGAGCAGTGTCAAAAAAAAGTCAGCTGAAACAGAAGGTTTAAATGAGATTCAGAGTCCCATAACATAACTGGTAAGATGTTCATGTTTTAATAAAAAA
>SJYX01013740.1:133300-149883 GCA_006410675.1 Oreotragus oreotragus
TGAATGTTGAGTTTTAAGGGAGCTTTTTCACCCTCCTCTTTCACTTTCATCAAGAGGCTCTTTTCTTCACTTTCGGCCATAAGGGTGTTGTCATCTGCATATCTGAGGTTATTGATATTTCTCCCGGCAATCTTGATTCCAGCGTGTGCTTCATCCAGTCCAGTGTTTCTCATGATGTACTCTGCATACAAGTTAAATAAGCAGGGTGATAATATACAGCCTTGACTTACTGCTTTCCCGATTTGGAACCAGTGCATTGTTTCATGTTCAGTTCTAACTGTTGCTTCTTGACCTGCATACAGATTTTTGGTGGTCTGGTATTCCCATCTCTTTCAGAATTTTCCACAGTTTGTTGTGATCCACACAGTCAAAATCTTTGATGTAGTCAATAAAGCAAAAGTAGATGTTTTTCTGGAACTCTCTTGCTTTTTCAATGATCTAACGAATGTTGGCAATTTGATAGGATGTGTGGAAGATGAGGGACGAAGGCAATGGAAACTCACTCCAGTACCCTTGCCTGAAAAATCCCATGGAGAGAGGAGACTGGTAGGTTGTAGTCCACGGGGTCGCTAGGAGTTGGACACAACTGAGCGACTTCACTTTCACTTTTCACTTTTTTTTTTTTTTACACGCGTAAAATAAGACATTTATTATCACTTTTCACTTTCATGCATTGGAGAAGGAAATGGCAACCCACTCCAGTATTCTTGCCTGGAGAATCCCAGGAACAGGGGAGCCTGGTGGGCTGCTGTCTATGGGGTCGCACAGAGTCAGACACGACTGAAGGGTCCGACAGCAGCAGCATGGAAGATGAGTAAGAAAATCAGCTTGTCTGAAGATAAGAGTTTATATTTGGGAATAAAAGTCACCTTAGTTTGTATGTTTATGTCAGCCTGGGGCATCGAAGTCTTGAAATGATGAATGGACTTTGAATTTAATCGAATAGGCAACAAAGAGCAAACTCCTTTCAAGGAAGCTATCGCAAGAGCATAGGCATAAGTATCTGTCATTGGTTCATATGATGATGGGGAAGATGAGAATGATGGGGTGTTGAGGGGATGGAAGCTTTACCATAATCTATATGGGAGACAGTGAGAGGCTAGGCAGCAGTAGAGGCAGATGCATGGAGGGAATAAAGAAGGAAGGAATCTGAGTTGTTGAAAAGCTTAATTCAATCCACAAGCATTCACCGAATGCCTACTGAGTGCAAGGGCTTCTGCTGTGCTCTAAGATATTAACGGCAAACAAAGTACACATGGCCCTACTCGCCGGGAGTTTGCCTCCTGGTGAGGGAGGCGGACAATTCAAGAAGCAGATGATCATGGCACAGCACTACAAGATTCTGGTGGGAAGAGCAGAGGAACCATCTCCATGAGACTCCCAACCCTAAGGGGCAGAAAGTCAGGGAAGACATCCAAATAAAATAACACTTGATATAGGAAAGTGCGAAGGTAATGGCAGTCCACCCCAGTATTCTCGCTTGGTGAATCCCATGGACAGAGGAGCCTGGAGGGTAACAGTCCATGGGTCACAAAGACTCAGACTCAACTGAAGCAACTGAGCACATAAGTGAAAGTGAACGTGAAGTCGCTCAGTCGTGTCCGACCTCTTTGCGAGCCCGTGGACTGTAGCTTGCCAGGTTCCTGCGTCCATGGGATTCTCCAGGCAAGAATACTGGAGTGGGTTGCCCTTTTCTTCTCCAGGGGATCTTTCCAACCCAGTGATCAAACTCAGGTCTCCTACACTGCAGGCAGATTCTTTACCCTCTGAGCCATCAGGGAACCCCTTTCCTTTAATATTGGCTGGTTGGATCTCCCTGCAGCCCAAGGAACTCTCAAGAGTCTTCTCTAACTAAGAAGCTCAGGGACCACTAGAATTGATGATGGCCTCATTCTTTAATAAAGGGAATTTACAGGAAGGAAGGGCTTTCCAGGTGGTGCTAGTGGTAAAGAGCCCACCTGCCAATACTGAAGACTGTCACAGGATTTATGATAGTGTCTTGTAACCATGGGTTTTCTGTTAGTCTCACCTACTGAACCGCATGTGTCTTAGGGGTTGTGATCATGTCATTTTGGTATAGTAGTTTCTAGTCTAGTACATGGCACAAAAAAGACGGTACATGTAAATAATGAATTAGTCAATATGCCATAACAAGATGGAGCGTCTAAGTCTGAAAAAAGGACTCTGATCTTGCTGTTAAAGAGCTGCTGGCAGAAGCAATCTCACATGTGTTCAAAGTGTGAACAGTAATAGTCTGCAAGAGCCCAGTGCAATCAGAGAAACCCTCAACTTGCAAACCTTTACGGCTTTCTGGGTGGAAGATCTCAGAGAGCAATTGTTTCCACTTGTCACTTCAAACACACACACACACACACAGTGTCACCAGATTCCCAGGGCCCAGTGCTGTTAACAAGCTTCGTAATGAACACTTCCTCTCCGAGTCTTCTCAACTACTACGAGGTCCAAAGACAGAAGAGTTAAGAAAGGAATACGGCCTTGCTTTTCTCTGTGATGTTACATAAGGTTTTGGGGCCACATGCATTTTCTATCATGAGGTTTTAGTCCAAGGTCACAGGAGGGACATTGCTGGATGCAGAAGTCAGGTTTACTACCCCCAGAGCAGCTGATTCTAACATTCTTCAAAATGAGCTCTAGCCTTACCTCCTGCAAGAAGCATTTGAAGGCCTGCTGCACAATCATTAAAATGCCCTCCACCTTGTTCTCTGCAAAGTGCAGGCTTCTATAGTAGCATTTATTACCATGGTCAGAAGAGGGACTGGCTGACTGGTCTGTTTTCCTCTCCCAAGCTAGGAGCAGTGGAAAGCCAGAACACTGTCTCATATCCAATGCCCAGTGCTGGGCTGTGCAGACTTTACATCACTTCTCTCCCTGTTCTTCCCTGGGGGGCGGGGGGCTGGGGTGTAAATATCCTAGGCGGTCCCTCCTCCTTCTAATTTTGGTGAAATCTGTGATTGAATGTCCCACTGCTGCCAGTAGCAGAAACATTTTCATGTCATGTTTCCATGTTAAGATAAAGACAAATAAGGAAGATGGGCTTCCCAGGTGGTGCAATGGTAAAGAATCTGCCTGCCAACAGAGGAAGCCAATATTTGGTTTCCTTTCATCATCGGGCAGCTTCCCGGATGGCTCAGACAGTAAAGAATCTGCCTGCAATGCGGGAGACCTGGGTTTGACCCCTGGGCTGGGAAGATGTCCTGGAGAAGGAAATGGCACCCCACTCCAGTGTTCTTGGCTGAAGAATTCCAGAGACAGAGGAGTCTGGTGGGCTATAGTCCTTGGGGCTGCAAAAGAGCTGTATGTGACTTAGCGACTAAACAACAACAAATAAGGAAGATTGCCTAAATAAACTCCAAGAGTCCCTCCAGCTCCAAAAATCTAAAATGTCATTGGATGCCACCTTCCTTTCTCTCTCCTGTGCCAAGCCCTGCTTCTACACAAGAGAAGCCACAGGAGAGAACACAGAGCTGCCCTCAGCTCCACAGACATCTGAAGGCTGATGTTATAAACGCTCCCTGGGACCTCCTAACAGCTGGGAGGGCTGAACTGCTGTCAATTCAGAGACAGGCCAGCTGCTATCCTGGGATGAAGGATCACGGGCAGAAGATGCTCAAACAACTGTTATAGATTTTACCGGCAGTGGCTTAGCAGAGACTAGAATCGAAATGATAATTGGTGAAGACGTCTTAGAGGTCACTAGTGAATAGGAGAAAGCTCTCTCACTTTCTATAATAGCAGTCTCTGCCTGAGTGGGATAATAACCTTGAGGAGGGTGGCTTGAAAGATGAATTCATATGGGGAGAAAGTCTGGGAACACCTCTAAATAGCAGCTTCTAGCTTTTTAGGAACAGTGCTGTAATGAGAGTGAATGTTTCTCTTTAAAAGGCTTTTTGCCACCCCATTAAGGTAGCCAGATAGCTGCACCCCTGTTTCATCAAGAAATAAACCTCCTAAATTAACAAATAAGCCCAAGTCATTAGCAGGTATTTTCAATAATGAATGTATGTTTCTTAGCAGAGTAGAGAGGTTCTAGAAGGTAGCTTCTCCTTCCTGACTGCAAGTGACCTTAAAGGCACTGTTAAATAATAAATGTCCATTAAATAGTCTTGAAATAATTGCATTAAACCAGTTTTATGATCTTATAGAACCACATGTGACATCATAACAGGGCAAGAAGAAAGTGCTCTGTATTGCAGATATTAGTCAATAACAGAGGCAGTATTGTGAGAAGGATTAACTTTCAGGCCATCAAAAGACCCCAAGTGTTTCCAAAATATGGCATCCCTACCCTGCGACATCAATCTCTTCTTCTCCCATCAAAAGAACTAGAAACCAGATCATACCTGTGAGAAAGCTATTCAAAATGTCACTCTTAAATGGCAGGTATGTGACTCAACAGAGACTTTATCTAGCCTCCACCATAAATGCAGGTTTTTCCAGTTACCTTGGAAGATAGAGAAAATCTGCTAATATTTATCAACACCCTAGCATATCAAGGAAGTGAGCTGTAGAAATATGGGATATCGTTTTATATGGATACATTTTTAGTAGATTTTTCTTTGCACATTACTAGTGTTTGTCATCACTATGACCTGAGTTTTCATGTACACATCCAAGCGTTCCAATGCAGTGATAAGAAACTAAACAGAGAAGCAGCCCACGTTTTCAGGTCTAGATTCCAAATCCAGACAGACAGAGACAGAAACTTTCTTCTCAAAATTAAAACTTCTAATATACATTCTTCTTCAGTAGAAGAGTTCTTATGCTTCTCTGGAAAAACAAGAAAATAAAATCTTTAGGGAGAAACCAAGTATGTTATGACACTATAGAAAGTCCTGCAAAGGATTCAAAGTGAAGAACCTGTGGCAAGTATAACCAAAAAAGAACACTACTGTAAATACACCAGTGGCCTTGGTGATGGCCTAGGTGGGCACAGACTACGTGATGCTAGATGAAGCTCCACCTTAAAGGATTAGGGCTAGGGCCAATGTGCCTGTGTGCTCCTGCTATGCATTATGAGTACATGTCCTTTGAAAGAAAACCTGTCCCTTGCTTTCATAAGGATGGTCTTCCCACCTTGGTCAGTAACTCTGGAACTTCTGATACAGTTAGAGAAGGTGGGATGATCAGGCAGGGGTCAAGTCAAGAAAAGATGTCAGTAGCTCTTCCTTTCATATTTTCTAGTTATCTCCACCTCAGCCCTACATACACACTTACAGGAGTCCGGAACACTCTGTGGACTTGGATTTATTAATACTGACTCTAATTTCAAGGCAGCGGCTCCCCAAAATGGCAGTGAAACATGGATACCCAATAATATGTCCAAGATTACTTGAAAGACACGAGGAATGAGTGGAATTTAGATTGTGTCAGAGCCCGAGTTGATGGAAGAAAAGAACAGGAAAGTCCCCATCCTCCAATCCCCAGGGGTGTGCCTCCATCATCCCCCACAAAGGGAAGGGAGGGGGTGGGCAGCACCTCCCAGAAGCACAGCTCTTCCCAAATGGGTGGAAGTCCCCATGGAGGCCTTAGTCTATGTTGGAAGTAGCTAAAATGATGTGACCACTCAACAGAACAGCAGGCTCTTTTTATACATTGGTACAATTTGACAAGTCTGCGAGGTACCTTTTCTACATTTTTTTAATTGACTTTTTAAAAAAATAATATTTTTTATTGGAGTATAGTTGCTTTACGATGTTGTGTTAGGTTTCTTCTGTACAGCAAAGTGAATCAGCTATGCAAACATATATATGTGTGTACATGTGTGTGTGTGTGTATTCCTTCTTTTCTGGATTTCCTTCCCATTTAGGTCACCACAGAGCACCGAGAAGGTTCCCTGAGCTATCCATTAGGTTCTCATTAGTTATCCATTTTATACATATTAATGTATATATATCAATCCCAATCTTCTAGTTCATCTCACCTTTGCTTTTCTTTCTGCAAACTATGGCTGATGGTTTGGTTGAAATCCATGTGGTTGTGGTCAGCCTCGGACTGCTGACTTTAGTCCCACATCTATGGGACAAGAAGCTCTGAGGGTGATTATTCAGTTTAACTAGGGAGAATTTTCAAAATACCCTTTTCACAGCATAGTCTCTGATTCAGTGTACTTTGAAACCCCAGGAGAGTGTGATATTCACCCCAGGTTAATTATCACTCATCACCCAGGAAGACATTCTCAGTTTCGAGTAAGAAGTGACCCAGGACAGAGCCAACCAGGACAGGAATGAGGACTAGCAGTCATTTAATGTCATATATCTCAGTTTTCACATCTGTAAAGTGGAGATGGATGTGGCATTTGTTTCATGGGATAGCTATGAGCATTAAATGAATAAATCATGGTAGTGCATATAATACGGTGCCTGGCTCCTGTATAGTCTTGATAAATACTAGTTGTTGCTGCCTTTGTCTAGCTCTGAAGCTGCCTAAGTAGAAATTGGAGATTGCAGCAAGGCTGTTTGAGTGGGACTTGCCTGAAAAAGGGCCAGGGGGGGAAAAAAAATCCAGTGCCTTTAAAAGTCCAGAGAAGTGCTGATCATTCTCCTGTGGTCAATCTTTGAGGATTAGTATTTTATTAATCCACTTAGGGTACATCATGTGAAATGCCAGGCTGGATGAAGCACAAGCTGGAATCAAGATTGCTGGGAGAAATATCAATNGAAAAAAATCCAGTGCCTTTAAAAGTCCAGAGAAGTGCTGATCATTCTCCTGTGGTCAATCTTTGAGGATTAGTATTTTATTAATCCACTTAGGGTACATCATGTGAAATGCCAGGCTGGATGAAGCACAAGCTGGAATCAAGATTGCTGGGAGAAATATCAATAACCTCAGATATGCAGTTGACACCACTCTTAGGGCAGAAAGCAAAAAACTAAAGAGCCTCTTGGTGAAAATGAAAGAGGAGAATGAAAAAGCTGGCTTAAAACTCATCATTCAGAAAACTAAGATTATGGCATCTAGTCCCATCACTTCATGGCAAATAGATGAGGAAACAATGAAAATAGAGACTTTATTTTCTTGGGCTCCCAAATCACTGCAGATGGTGACTGCAGCCATGAAATTAAAAGATGCTTGCTCCTTGGAAGAAAAGTTATGAGCAACCCAGACAGCATATTAAAAAGAAGAGACATTACTTTGCCAATAAAGGTCCATCTAGTCAAAGCTATGTTTTTTCCAGCAGTCATGTATGGATGTGAGTGTTTGACTATAAAGAGAGATGAGCACCAAAGAATTGATCCTTTTGAACTGTGATGTTGGAGAACACTCTTGAGAGTCCCTTGGACAGCAAGGAGATCTAACCAGTCCATCCTAAAGGAAATCAGTCCTAAACATTGATTGGAAGGACTGATGGTGAAGCTGAAACTCCAATACTTTGGCCACCTGATGTGAAAAACCGATCTTTTGAACTGTGATGTTGGAGAACACTCTTGAGAGTCCCTTGGACAGCAAGGAGATCTAACCAGTCCATCCTAAAGGAAATCAGTCCTAAACATTGATTGGAAGGACTGATGGTGAAGCTGAAACTCCAATACTTTGGCCACCTGATGTGAAAAACCGACTCATTTGAAAAGACCCTGATGCTGGGAAAGATTAAGGCAGAAGGAGAAGGGTAGACAGAGGCTGTGATGGTTGGATGGCGTCATCGATGCGATGGACATGAGTTTGAGTAGGCTCCGGAAGTTGATGATGAATAGGGAAGCCTGGCTTGCTGCAGTCCGTGGGGTTGCAAAGAGTCGGACGCAACTGAGCAACTGAACTGAACTGAACTGAAAACAAGATCATTATATAGTCATAATTTATCAGTTTATGTCATCCCCCCAAATCAGTATTTGCTCAAAAATAAAAAAGAAAAAGGAAAATAACTTACCTATAATTCAGATTTTGCTTGGAAACTCCTGACATACATTCCTAATAAAAAGTGAAACATTCTCAGCATTAGTATTTAAATTCAAACTCAGATCTCATGTCAGGGCAGTGTATTTGTTAAGTATAAATGTGTAACAGATAACCACAACCCTAGTGGCTTAAGACAACACACATCTATTATCTCAGGGTTGAATTCTCATGGGCTGACAATTCAGGCACAGCTTGCCTGGGTCCTCTGATTCTGAATCCCTCACTCTGAGATTGATTGAGATGCCTACTAGAGCTGAGTTTATATGAAGGCTTTACTGGGGAAGGATGTGCTTCTAAGCCCACGTGGTTGTTGGTAGGATTTAGTTCCTTATTAGCTCAGGCCAAGCCCACTGTCCTCATCCCTTGTCATTTGGGCTTCTTCAACATGTCAGCTTTCTTCATTAAAGCCTGCAAGAGAGAGATTCTGCTAGAAAGACAGAAGTCACAGTCATATGTAGCCTAATCATAGAAGTAGCATCCCATCACCTTTGTTACTCTCTGCTGGTTAGAAGTAAGCCACAAGACTTCCCTGGTGGCCCAATGGTTAAGAATTCACCTTGCCCTGCAGGGAGCGTGGGTTTGATTCCTGGTTGGGCAACTAAGATCCGACACGCCACTAGATAAAAAAGCCTACAAGCCATAACTGGAGAAGCCCATACACTGCACCAAGGACTCAACACAGCCAAAATTTTAAAAAAAAAAAAAAAAAAAGTGAGTCACAAGTCCCACCACACTTAGGGGAGGGGATTACACAAGAATGTGAATCCCAGGAGGCAGGGGTCATTGGCGTCCCTCTTAGAGTTGACCTGCCTTAGACACATTCCCCAAACTAAGTTCCCTGAAACACTATTATGTCTCAAGACATTAACTATACTCTGGAAAACAAAGTAAATTGAACCAATGCTAATGATTATTTTTCATCTAGATGTTCTTAAGGAAATGCAAAATATACTTTTATACAATGACACCATGTATTATCTTACTCAAGAAAATTTTCCTTGAAAGATTAATACTTGATGCAAGAGTGTAAAATGTACATCCTCTATGTTGAGGCAAAGCTGAAGCTCCACTGATTCCAGGTTGATCCATGCTGTTTATTCAATGATGATGTATGCTATGGATCTTGTTTTACACTTTCAACATTAATTAATATTTAATGTTTCTTATATATTAAATATTTATATTACACAAACTCATTCTCCACAGATCCGTGCTGAAGGGAAGGATGTTTTCAAACAAAAAGGAGAGTCTTGAGCTTCTCAGACTGTGACACAATCAAATAATCAAAAGTAAGAGCATATCAAAATGATGGTTACACCTTTTCTTTCTAAAAATGCCTGGAACCAAGCTGTCTGAAATAAAACAATGAATTTTTCTGGAATAATCTGAGTCAAGAATACCAAGATTTTGCAAAATGTACAATGCCTTTCTCTGTAACACGTGTACAGTAACATGATTACTGTAACAGTAAAAAGAAAATATAGATTTAATGCTGCACTTCACATTTGGATTTAAGTCAACAATATTCTTACAATTAAGGCAACTTATGAAAAAACAACAATAAAAACAAAACACTATTTTCATTGAAAAAATGTGTAGTTTTAAGGTCACATTTTATATCGACATGTAAAATAGGTTCTTAAATGTTTCCATTGTTCATTGTCCAATACATTGTTCTTAATGTATTTCATTTAAAAAATTTTTTTGTGACAATTTTATGTAAGTAACAAAATATGTAATCTGACATACTCTTGCCCTTGTCAAACCTTCTGAAGAAAATCCTAGGCTTAATGTTTAGCTCCTTGCACCTTTGTTGTATTGATGGGATAAAAAGGTGGTAGAAACCATGAGAAGATCAGTGAATTCTTAGAAAAAGATCATACAAAAGAAGAACGAGAAATTTAGAGACAGAGAGAGGTCATCAGAACTTTTAAAGACAGAGAAGAAAGCTGGAGGCAGCATTCGTAAATAGCAGTGCTTTTGTATTGAGAAGGATGGACAAAAACGTTCTAGTTTTTCTCTTTGGTTTGCGACATAATCTTCTTTTTTACTATCCCCTCAAGGTAACCTTCAACAGTAATCATGATTAGTCTTTAAGACGTTTGAAGCCAGGTTTATTAATGTGTTCCTTTTAGCTGTGTCACTGTGCTGGGGTGGCCTTCCAGTGGGCACACAGAAAGTGGCCTGTCTTCTCAGCATCCTCTGTGTTTGTCCTGTGCCATTATGGACAGCACTCCCAATTTCCACAGTTGGAAACCCATTCAACAGAGCATGAAAGTGCACGGCAGACTTTACTGAAGCTTTCACGGTGGAGACCGAGGAGATGTTTCCTTTGCATCATGGATAGCTTCATTATGAGATGTCCCCTGGAACATCTCTCCCCAGGACTGTCTTCTTGTCTCTTTTCCTCCATCTGCTTTTTCCTCCTTCCTCCACTGGTACACCCCTCTAGCTCTTCCAGACCTGCCTACCAGTACCCTACATGGTAAACAAAACACCCTCCTTATAAATCCATGTAGGACTATGTAGAAATGTTTTTCATTGTCACGTAAAGTTAAAATAAACACAGATCCTGTTTTACTCGTTTATTATAGCAATTGTTCTATCAGTCATTTTTATGATATAAATATAAAGTCCATTACAAGTCGGCATTACATCTCTTGACCTATCAATACATTCAAATTTGAAAGGGCTTTTGATGTCTCAGTGGTCTGGGAAAACTTATGGTATGATGTCCAGTGGGAAGTGGCATCCTGAAATCCAGGTTAGACAGGAGGGTCTGGGCAAAACCTGGGTAAAGTTGTTTGCTCAGAAGGATAAGTCACTTGGAGAAGGAGTGGCTGAATGTGAGCGACTGAGTAAAGCTCACTGGGGAGGTGATGTTTCACATCAGGGAAGATGGTTTCTCTTTGCCCTTTCTCCCTTTCCCCTATTGCCTGATTATTACTATTCACTCAGGACTTCTGGGACCATGTGCTCAATTACCACATCACTGTAGTAAGTAGGTAAAAAGACTCTGAAATAAAAGCATTCTGGATATGAGTTTGGAGTTCAAAGAAAAGGAACTTGTTCCTTTTCATTTGGTTTTTAAAATTTAATTTTATTGAAATTTAGTTGATTTACAACTTTGTGTTAGTTTTAGATGTACAGCAAAGTGATTTAGTTATATATATATATACATGTATACACCTATTTTAAATATTGTTTCCCATTATAGTTTGTTACAGAATATTGAATATAGTTCCCTGTGCTATGTAGTAGCACATTTTATCCATTTATCCACATTTTATCTTTATCCATTCTATATACAATAGTTTATATCTGCTAATCTGCTAAGTTCAAACTTCCAGTCCATCCCTCCCACCCTTTGTCAACCACAAGCCCGTTCTCCACGTCTGTGAGTCTGTTTCTGTTCTGTAGATAAATTCATTTGTGTCAGATTTTAGATTCCCCTTATAAGTGATACCATATGGTATCTGTCTTTCTCATTCTGACTTGCTTCACTTAGTATGATAATGTCTGGGTCTATCCATGTTGCTACAAATGGCATTATTTCATTCTTTTTTATGCTCGAGTAATATTCCATCGTATATATGTACCACATCTTCTTTATCCATTTATCTGTTGATGGAAAATTCCGTGTCTTGCCTATTATGAAGACTGCTGCTCGGAACAGAGGTGTGCATGTATCTTTTTTAATTATAGCCCTTGAAGGAGCTTTTCCTTGCTCACGGTCACTTTCTCTGTCTCAAGCCCCTTTCCATTGCCATATCTTCCCCCCTGACTTATTGACCTCTTTGTCCAGGGAGATCTCCCCTGACCAACAGGCAGTGAGATGGTAATCTAGATGGTTTCTAAATATTCAGGCATTCCCCACCCTAGCACAGGAATTAATGTCCGAGCAGACAGAGATCAGGTAACCAGAAAAGACCCTCAGAAAGACAGGGAAGGAGCTTCCCTGGTTATTGACCTCTTTGTCCAGGGAGATCTCCCCTGACCAACAGGCAGTGAGATGGTAATCTAGATGGTTTCTAAATATTCAGGCATTCCCCACCCTAGCACAGGAATTAATGTCCGAGCAGACAGAGATCAGGTAACCAGAAAAGACCCTCAGAAAGACAGGGAAGGAGCTTCCCTGGTGGTCCAGTGGCTAAGACTCCACACTCCCAGTGCAGGAGCCCGGGCTCGATTTCTAAGCAGAGAACTAGATCGACATGCTGCAACTAAGAGCTGCATGCTGCAATTAAAGAGCCTGCATGCCATAACCAAGATCAGTTGCAACCAAATAACTGAATTAAAAAAAAAGCAAAACAAAGAAAGACAGGGAGGCCGAGACCAAAAGATAGAAGTTTAACTGACCAGGACAGGGACACCCACGCGACTATATGAGGGGAAATGTACTGTCTTGGACAGCATTTGTCCTAAACAACTTGACAAATTTTTTAAAACTTGATATCTAAATGGAGAATGGCAATAAATATTTGAGATAGAGAAGTCAAATCAAATGATGCTTTTTTTCTTCTCGTGCATCTTATAGTCACTCTGAGAAGAGACAGCCCTTTGACTGTTGAATAGGAAAATTTGGATATTCTAGGTAGGCTTAATTATCTGCAGTAGTTATCTTTTTCATTCATTTGTTCATGTATACAACAAAAACATATAGAATACCTCCTATATGTCATACACTGTGAAACCAACATATAAATAAAATGAGGTGAGCCTAATGAGGGAGTCTGCAAGTACAGTACAATGATTTAAGCACAATATAAGTTTCAGGAAGGATGGGGACCATATTTGTATTCAAAATTCCCTCCTTAATGCAACACCTGACATATAACAGGTATGTGTCAAATGTGTGTGTCTCATATACATGCAGAGTTTGGAAGCAGGACACATAATAAGGGTGGGAGAATGAGGAGTGTCCATCTGAGCTTGGAGACCATGTCTAGAGTGGCACCATTCTGCTTGATGGTGTGATTTATGCAGCAGGGTTCAACCGCTTGATTTTGAATGGGATCATTGGATAATTTGGATCATAATAAGTTTCAGAAAGCAAAATATACAGGAGCAGAAAGGCCAAGGGCCCTCCTGGAACAAGTTGAAGCAATGAAGCACAAAGTCTAGAATGAAGAGAGAAGGAATGAAGCTCAAAGAAAATGAAAAAGTGGTCAGTGAATCAGAAACTTCATGAGGTTTCAAGATTGGAGAATGGGGCTTAAAATGAAGAAACAGGACAAAGAGGGGAATGTGTATGTATAAAAAATGGGAAATGGAGCCATGGAGGATTATGTCAGTTTCCAGTGGGTATGCAGAAGTAGCGGGGAAGGCAATGGCACCCCACCCCAGTACTCTTGCCTGGAAAATCCAATGGACGGAGTAGCCTGGTGGGCTGCAGTCCATGGGGTCGCTAACAGTCGGACAGACTGAGCGACTTCACTTTCACTTTTCTCTTTCATGCATTGGAGAAGGAAATGGCAACCTACTCCAGTATTCTTGCCTGGAGAATCCCAGGGACGGGGGAGCCTGGTGGGCTGCCGTCTATGGGGTCACACAGAGTTGGACACGACTGAAGTGACTTAGCAGCAGCAGCATGCAGAAGTAGTTGTACTTCAGTTGCTCAGTCGTGTCTGACTCTGCGACCCCGTGGACCGCAGTACACTAGGCTTCTCTGTTCTTCACTATCTCCTGACACTCAGATTCATGTCCATTGAATCAGTGATACCATCCAGCCATCTCATCCTCTGTCATCCCCTTCTCCTCCTGCTTTAGAATCTTTCACAGTATCAAGTGGCCAAAGTATTGGAGCTTCAGCTTCTGCATCAGTCCTTCTAATGAAGAGTCAGGATTGATTTCCATTTAAGAAAAGAAGGTCAAAGCAATATGTAACACTTGGGCGGTGGTTGGATCACCTTTGTTGTGTTGCACAATGGCAGTAGTGGCAATGGAGGGGAAGAGCCCCAGGCCAAAGACATCATGGGTGCACTGACAGGAAAGTCAGTCAGTGAGCATCAGAGCGGGAGAGCCCACGTGGAATGAGCCTCAGAGTGAGTCTCAGCCAGGGTTTCCCCAGAAAGTGGAGCCTGAGTGAGTAGAGCTTGCCTGTAGTCGATTGATTTTAGAAGCAATCCTAAGAAATAGGATGGGATAATGGGGAGGGCAAGTAATGAGCACCACTGTGAGTGAGGGGGGCTCAGTCCTGCCCTCAAAATCTTCTGAGAAGCCATATGGAATAAACCTTAGAATTTATCCACTGGTGTCTTCTCCCCTTCATCCAGTGTCATGCTGGGCGGCTGAAACTTCCCATCAGTGAGGCAGCACTAGTGTGCGTGCCAAGCAAGTTTATGCAGGTGTCCCGTGCTAAAGCTTCTAAGATGCCCCAGGTAGAAGTCAAAAGACAACAAAGTGCAGCTGAGGCAATACGCCATCAGCTTTCCAGCTGCCTGAAGCTGATTGGCACAGCAGTACTGGAGGAAAAATGTGGGCAGAGAGAATGTGAGGTGGGACGCAAGAGGTGCCTGTGACAATGGGTTAAAGAGTCATTGTCTATGAACAGTAGGTGGGAGCAAGTAGAAAGCCTAGGGACTGACAGTGCCACAGACAGATGGTTTGGGCGGCCAGAGTTTGACCAAAGGAAAATGAATGAAATCTCATTTTTGGCTGAGCAAGACTCAACCCTGAGGAGGAGACTGAGATGGGAAGCTCTAGGCTCATCGACTTTCAGATGTTTCCTAGAATTAAGCAGGTTTAACCAGATCTAGAAGTCTAATCAAGGCATGGCTGATTGTGAAAGCAAGCTGTGACCTAATCAATAGTATCATGATTGATATCAGAAGTGTGGTCTGAAAGTAGAAATGTATAAGGTTATCCATCTATATCTATCATCTATTTATAACTGTATTTACCTATCATCTATATCCATATCTATCATTCTGTCATCTATCTATACATTTATATGTATATATGTGTGCAAGTGCAGTTTTTTTTGGTAAAAGACGAATGGAAAAGAATAAGGAATTAAGTCCAATTCGTTGATCAGTTTTGTCCAGTTCTTTGGGATCCCATGAACTGCTTCCCTTTCCATCATCAACTCCTGGAGATTGCTCAACCTCATGTTGATCAAGTCGGTGATGCCATCCAATCACCTCATCTTCTGTCACCTTCTTCTCCTCTTGCCTTCAATATTTCCCAGCATCAGGGTCTTTTCTAATGAGTCGGCTCTTTGCAATAAAGTATTGGAGCTTCAGCTTCAGCATCAGTCCTTCCAATGAATATTCAGGACCAATTTCCTTTAGGAATCACTGGCTTGATCTCCTTGCAGTCCAAGGGACTCTCAAGAGTCTTCTCCAACAACACAGTTCAAAATCATCAGTTCTTCAGTGCTCAGCCTTCTTTATGGTCCAACTCTCACATTCATACATGACTACGGAAAATCCAGCTTTGACTATACGGATCTTGTTGGCAAAGTAATGTCTCTGCTTTTTAATATGGTATCTAGGTTGGTCATAGGTTTTCTTCTGAGGAGCAAGCCTCTTTTAATTTCATGACTACAGCCACCATCTGCAGTGATTTTGGAGCCCAAGAAAATAAAGTCTTTCATTGTTTCCATTGTTTCCCCATTTTTTGCCCTGAAGTAATGGGACCGGATGCCATGATCTTAGTTTTTTGAATGTTGAATTTTAAGCCAACTTTTTCACTCTCCTCTTTCACTTTCATCAAGAGGCTCTTTAGTTCTTCGCTTTCTGTCATAAGGGTGGTGTCATCTGCATATCTGAGGTTACTGATATTTCTCCCAACAATCTTGATTCCAGCGTGTGCTTCTTCCTGCCCAGCATTTCACATGGTGTACTCTGCATAGAAGTTAAATAAGCAGGGTGACAATATACAGCCTTGAAGTACTCCTTTCCTGATTTGGAATCAGTCTGTTGTTCTATGTCCAGTTATGTTTCTTCTTGACCTGCATACAGATTTCTCAGGAGGCAGGTCAGGTGGTCTGGTATTCCCATCTCTTGAAGAATTTTCCACAGTTTGTTGTGATCAACAGTCAAAGTCTTTAGCATAGTCAATGAAGCAGATGTTTTTCTGGAATTCTCTTGCTTTTTCTGTGATCCAGCGGATGTTGGCAATATGATCTCTGGTTCCTCTGCCTCTTCTAAATCAGCTTGAACATCCGGAAGTTCACGATTCACCTACTGCTGAAGCCTGCTGCTGCTGCTAAGTCGCTTCAGTCATGTCTGACTCTGTGCAGCCCCATAGACGGCAGCCCACCAGGCTCCACCGTCCCTGGGATTCTCCAGGCAAGAACACCGGAGTGGGTTGCCATTTCCTTCTCCAATGCATGAAAATGAAAAGTGAAAGTGAAGTCACTCAGTTATGTCCAACTCTTCGCGACCCCATGGACTGCAGCCTACCAGGCTCCTCTGTCCATGGGATTTTCCAGGCAAGAGTACTGGAGTGGGGTGCCCTGAAGAATTTTGAGCATTACTTTACTAGCATGTAACATGAGTGCAATTGTGCAGTAGTTTGAACAGTCTTTGGCATTGCCTTTCTTAGGGATTGGCATGAAAACGGACATACTCCAGTCCCATGGCCACTGCTCAGTTTTCCAAATTTGTTGGCATATTGAATGTAGCACTTAAACAGCATCATCTTTTAGGATTTGAAATAGCTCA
>SJYX01013740.1:152017-169985 GCA_006410675.1 Oreotragus oreotragus
GTTTTCCAAATTTGCTGGCATATTGAGTGCAGCACTTTCACAGCATCATCTTTCAGGATTTGAAACAGCTCAACGGGAATTCCATCACCTCCACTAGCTTTGTTCTTAGTGATGCTTTCTAAGGCCCACTTGACTTCACATTCCAAGATGTCTGGCTCTAGATTAGTGATCACATCCTCATGATTATCTGGGTCGTGAAGATCTTTTCTGTACAGTTCTTCTGTGTATTCTTGCCACCTTTTCCACTGTATAATCATAAGGAATTTAATTTAGGTCATACCTGAATGATCTAGCAGTTTTTCTCTACTTTCTTCAATTTAACTGAGCCTCAAAAAGCTCCAATTTATAAAGATATAATTTATCTGATCCACTTGAAAGTTACCTTCCTCGAGGTAAATTAAC
This sequence comes from Oreotragus oreotragus, assembly GCA_006410675.1. Classification (NCBI taxonomy): domain Eukaryota; kingdom Metazoa; phylum Chordata; class Mammalia; order Artiodactyla; family Bovidae; genus Oreotragus; species Oreotragus oreotragus. The sequence continues at coordinate 152,420 of SJYX01013740.1, forward strand.
AAATTAGCATTCTGATTTAGATAGAAGTCTTTTGAGAGTTGTTTAGCCAGCTAAGCTCCCCTGAGCCTGAACGACTCTGGGCTTATGAATAAATCAAATCTGTGGACCCCAAAGTGAAGGATCACACCTGAGAACTCAGTGACTGCACCCTTTGCCCTATGAGTGTGCACTAGACACTCATAGTGTCTCACTTCCTCTGATATTTTAGAATTAATATTCTGATGTCAATATACAATGTCTGTGACGTATCATTGTGTGGAAGTAACATTATGTCTGTGTGGCATAGTTTACTATTACTGCATAACAAATTAACATAAAGCTTGAAACAATACACACTTAGTATCTCAGAGTCCCTGTGGGTCAGAAATCTGAGCATGGCTTACCTAGTTCTAATACTACAGACCCTTTCACAGACAACAATCAAGGTGTCAGCTGGGAGTAGCTGTCTTAGGGTCTTAAGAATCTATTTCCCATCCCCTAGGGTTGTTGGCAGATTGAGGCCACTGTGGGCTGTTGGACCTACGTGCTCAGTTTCTTGCTGGCTGTTCCTTCAGTTCCATGTCCCTCTTCAACCTGGCAGCTTGCATCATCAAAACCAGCAAAATCTGTTAGAGAAGTAATCATCTTTTGAAACATAATAATGGACATCCATCATATTTGCCAGATGCTATTGGCTAGAAGAGAGTCCATGTTCAACAGACAGGGTTTGCACAAAAGTGTACAGAGATCATTGGTGACAAGCTAAGCACATACCTAGCAAGCTGTGTATCATTCTAAAGGGGTGTGTAGCTCAATTAGGGTACAAGCTAGGCTGCTACAACAAAGAGGTGCATATACAGTGTCTTAAAGGCTAGAAACTGAGTGCTCTCTTTCTCTCTCCCTCTCGTTATAGACCAGATATCTGCAGTCAGTCCAAGGTTGAGAAGTGGCTGTGCCTCTCCAAGGGCCAAGGACCCAGGCTTCCTGTCTCCTGTTGCTCAATCTTCCTGCAGGATGCTGTTCCAGTCTGATGGTCACAACTGGTTATACTTCATCCTCAGTCTAATTCCTGGGAATGAAAAAGAGGAGATAAGGATGTAATCAAATTTATCTTAAGGATGTGATACATCAGAGAAGTTGCACTGGTCCCTCCTACTCACATCTCATGGGACCTGGGGCCCGTGGCCATAGCTACGAGGAGGCTAGAAATGTAGTTTTCTGTTGGGCAGCCATGTGCCTGTCAGAACTTGAGAGGAAGTTTCCTGTTAAAGAAAGAGAAGAGAATGGACACTGGAGAGGAAGAAGTGGTCTCCACCAAAGTGCCCAAGGACAGGAGGGTTGAACCTTTACCTTGTTACTTTCAGGTCACACAACAGATGTTTATTCCTCGCAACGCTGACATTCTCTTTGGAGCTGTAATGGTTACCTAGAAAACTGTATGTGGGCTGGCATAGCTGCCACTCCTAGCTGAGCAATTTCAAGCTTCACTAAAATGCTGATTCCAGCCCAAAAGAGGGTTAGTTCAAATGTGTTGTTTTCCCAAAGTAGAAAGAAAACCTAGGTGCTTTACAGATGACCTCAATGCTGGATGGCCGTATTTTGTTACTAAAATATCTTAAATGATAAAATCCAAACATATAACATATTAAAATTACTGGGTAATTTCTAATAAAGAGAAGGATTCTTAACTTTTTATACATTTGATCATCATAGTCCTTTAAATCAAGAGGGATCCTAGTACATTTCATTTATTGTAAAAGGTTATAATTTACCTAAAAGGAAAAACTCTGTATTCCCCTATTGACATAAAACAAGTTGGTGCCTGATAAGTCCTATTAGAAAGACAAGCACCGATTAGGTTTTGATTGCCGTGTTGTGCACATCACTTCCAGACACTGATGGTGGATGATTTCCAGCTGACATGATGAGACCCAGAACAATGCCTAGTGTTTCTGAATTTTAATTAATTTAAAAATTTTCCTTTATTGATTTATTTGATAGTGCCAACTCCATGGACAGAGGAGCCTGGTGGGCTACAGTCCATGGAGTTGCAAAGAGTCGGACATGACTGAGCGGCTAGTATTTTCATTTTCATGGCTAATGGCTTCCCAAGTGGTACTAATAGTAAAGAAACTGCCTGCCCGTGGAGGAGACATAAGAGATGCAGGTTTGATCCCTGGGTCAGAAAGATCCCCTGGAGGAAGGCATGGCAACTTGCTTTAGTATTCTTGCCTGGAGAATCCCAAGGACAGAGGAGCCTGGTGGGTTACAGTCCATAGGGTCACATAGAGTCAGACACAAGTGAAGCAACTTGGCACACATGGCTAATGAATTCTCACTGATTTATCCATCTTGAAAACTGTTTGGAGAACCACTAACCAGTGTCCAGAGGGGCAGATAGGATCCACTAGAAAGTGAGGAGAAGTCCCTGAGCTGCATTTTTGAAACCTGTCAAGTTTTTTCTTCAGATAATTACCTTAGTCTGATGGCATTTTGCCAGAAGTATTAAGAAATTCAGATGTATCTCTTATCTTTCACTCAGTTTTTGACAGTTTACAGCTATGTTTCAGATTTTTTAAAGCAGAATACAGTTAGAATAGTAGATCTGGTTTACTTTTCCACCTTCTAGTGACAGGAGTCCCAATGTGGATTCCAAGGAACTGTTTGCAGAGTCTCTTGACACTCTTGAAATTATATGTAAAATTTTTGTTCATGTGCAAAGACTCTTTGACATCAAAGACTAAGAGAGTCTTTGACACTAAAAAGGTTAAGAGCAATTATTTTAGTGGTTGGATAACACAGTAATGAAATAAGACTGAAAAAATAATAGAAATAACAACCATCACTTATTGAGCAATTCCTACCTGTCAGGTATTATGTTGAACTCTTTATATAAAATATATCATTTCATCCTCCCAACAGTCCTATAAAGGATGCTGTAATACCCCCATTTAACAGAAAGAAAGAGACAGTCTGGCATGTTTTGGGAGCATCAACCAAATATGGAGTTGGACTGCACAGTGGGAAGAGAGAGGAGTAAGATTGCAAGGCTACGAAGTTAGTAGAAAAGAAAAGCTCACGTAGCTTGACTGTCACTCGGCTAAAAAATGAGAGAAGCCAGATTTGAACTCAAGGTGGTCTCACTCCAAAGCCTGTGCCTCCAATTTCCATGTCTTAACCTCCTGTTGTGGAAACAGGAGTGGGTAGAATCTGCTTTATGCTGATGTACAATAACCTACACCCAGAGAAGTGTTCAAAGACGGGGCAAAGGTTTGGGCTTATTGTTTAGTTTTAGAGTTGGGGGTTATTTGTCATTTGTTTATCCATCCATTCATTCATCTGTGTCTTGAACATTTACTGAGCACCTCATGGGTGCTAATCATGTTGCTAAATGCTAGGACCTCAAGGTCAAAAGTCATGTCCCTCTTCTCAAGGGAGCTTACAAATTAATGGTGACATGGGTTTGCTAACCCTCCATGGCAAAAGAATGTGAAGGAACTAAAATGAATTTATGAACAAACTACAGTAAGAACACAGGAGAAGAGATACTTAAATCTCCCTGGAGGGGCCAGAGATCCTTGAAAAGGTGAGAAGCCCTAGAAATGAGAATTGTAAAGAGAGTAGCTTTTAGGAAGGTAAGCTGAGTAACATGCAGATGAGAGAGAAGGAGGGGGAGAAGGAAACACATGTATTTGCAGAGTTTTGCATGGTTTGATGTTACAAAAGCATGAAGGGTGAGGCACAGTCACAAGACTGACAATCAGGCCTGGCTATGCAGACCCTGGGATGGCAGGCTCCGTCGAGGATGAAGTGTTGCCGGCATCGTGTGAGCAGCAGAGAGACAGGGTTCTATCTGCTCTAGAAGGTTCACTCTGACAGCCCCAAGGAGGAAGGGCAGAGGGGGACAGAGACCAAAGCCTGCATAGCTTCTAGGAAACTATGGAGCCATACAGGTGACTAGATGATGTCGTCCTGGACCAGAACAGAGGCAGCGGGAACGGATTCAAGAGACAACTGGCGTGTAGGTAGATTCGGTAGGCCGTGATGGTTGATGGATTATGGAGGGTGAGAGAGAGGACAAAGGCTAAGATCACTCCCAAGGGTGTGACTTGAACAACTGGCAGATGATGGTGCTGACAATCACAGGCTGGGAACACAGCAAGAGAAAGGGAGTAGGGAACAGTTCATGCTGGGGCTTGTTGAGTTCAAGGGAAACATCCCAGGGGAGACATCCCAAAGGCAATTCCTTCCAGTGGCACAGAAGGCCTGTGGCTTCCCACGTGGCACTAGTGGTAAAGAATCTGCCTGCAATATAGGAGACACGGGTTTGATCTCTGAGTTGGGAGGATCCCCTGGAGCAGAAAATGGCAACCTGCTCCAGTATTCTTGCCTAGGAAATCCTATGGACAGAGGAGTCTGGCGGACTATGATAGTCCATGGGTCTCAAAAGAGTCAGATATGCCCGAGCACACGGTTGTTTACAGAAGGTGTGACCCTCAAGGCTGCTCAGTGGTCTGCAGTGGACTCAGGGAGAAAGGGCGTCCCCTGTATTCTGTGTCTTTCTTTGCCAATGAGGCCCCAAGGTTGCTTTTGGTCTGAGTCCCAGGCTGTCCTGAGAATTAGCTCCTTCAAGATCTGATTACATCTAACCCTTTTTATTCACAGTGCCTCCAAACCACTCCGTAGAACCCAGGAGAACCTCATCTCTTTCCCCCTAATTGACATGTGTAATTCCCTCCCTCTTCCTTCATCCAGAACGCTGGGATCCCTATGCATATGGGCAAGAAAAAAACATGCATCTTTATCAGGTTTTTTGTTTGTTTTTTAAATATTTTATTTGTTTATTTATTTGACAGGTCTTAGAAATGCCATGTGGGACCTAGTTCCCCGACCAGGGATCAAACCCAGGTCCCCTGCATTGGGACCTCGGAGTGTTAGCCACTGGACCACCCTGGAAGTCCTTTATATCAGGTTTAAGGTGAGGAGATTACCACATCCCCAGTCTCCATTCATGGGCTCTCTTCCCTGCTACCCATATGTATGAATAAAGTCTAGGATGAGAGTGAAAATGTTGACAATGCTTCGCTCTATGTGGTGGGATGACGGAGAGTTTTTACATCTTTTTGTTCAGTCGCTTCAGTCGTGTCCAGCTCTTTGCAACCTATGGACTGCAGCCCGCCAGGCTCCTCTGTCCGTGGGATGCTCCAGGCACAAATACTGGACTGGGTATCTTTTCACTCACCTTGATTTGAAAAGTTTGCTGTTGATGCAAAAATAAAACTTTTAAGAGCTGCAGACTTTGTAATCTTCCATTCCTTCATTTTTACTTCCCGTGCCTGAGGCTGTCTCTGTGATAAGGCACGGAGCCCGCACCTGAATGCCACCCGTGGATCCTGCCCATCCCAGTTTTCATCTCCGCTCAGCCCCTGCCCTGTGCTCAGCTGGAAATCACACGGCCAGTGAAAGACAGAACCCATGTAAAAGAGAACTGATTGCTGTGAGCATTAACCGAATTGGAGGGCATGTGACAAGGGAACTGTAGCAGGCTGTAATCAGAGGAGAGAGAGAGCTCTAGTTCTCATCGCTGTGACATCACCGCTCATTGAATGGAAACCATGGCAATGAGTTAACGATGTGAAATGGTAGTCTCCTGAATGCTGCAATGAAGAGGAAGGTGAAACAATGGAAAGGTAGCTGGAAGGAACACGTCAGCCAGGACAAGTGTGAAACCCTGGATCCCGGTGTAATTTAAACTGGGCCGTGGGGGGGAGGTGACTTAGGGTGCAGTGGGGCCACTGCCCAGGGCATTACTCACCTGGTGCCTGTCAGGTGACACCCTGGCCTCAATAGGAATATTGCCTGACACCATAGAAATGCTAGAAATGCTGTCCTCTGATTCAGTACTCATCCTTGGGGAGGTTAAAAATTAACCAGGGTGTTTACACAGCCCCCACGCACACCTTCAGACTGCAGAAATGTCTCCTCACCGAGGCCTCTTTGGCCTGCTGGCACCGCACCCTTTGTGAAATTCTTTTTTATTGTTTCACAGCCAACAGCAACACTCTTTCTGAATGGTGATTGCGTCTACTGGAAAGCCCTCCCAGAGGGCCCGGGGCTGGCTTCAGCCCAGTGTCGCAGGGCACTGNTAAATGATAAAATCCAAACATATAACATATTAAAATTACTGGGTAATTGCTAATAAAGAGAAGGATTCTTAACTTTTTATACATTTGATCATCATAGTCCTTTAAATCAAGAGGGATCCTAGTACATTTCATTTATTGTAAAAGGTTATAATTTACCTAAAAGGAAAAACTCTGTATTCCCCTATTGACATAAAACAAGTTGGTGCCTGATAAGTCCTATTAGAAAGACAAGCACCGATTAGGTTTTGATTGCCGTGTTGTGCACATCACTTCCAGACACTGATGGTGGATGATTTCCAGCTGACATGATGAGACCCAGAACAATGCCTAGTGTTTCTGAATTTTAATTAATTTAAAAAATTTCCTTTATTGATTTATTTGATAGTGCCAACTCCGTGGACAGAGGAGCCTGGTGGGCTACAGTCCATGGAGTTGCAAAGAGTCGGACATGACTGAGCGGCTAGTATTTTCATTTTCATGGCTAATGGCTTCCCAAGTGGTACTAATAGTAAAGAAACTGCCTGCCCGTGGAGGAGACATAAGAGATGCAGGTTTGATCCCTGGGTCAGAAAGATCCCCTGGAGGAAGGCATGGCAACTTGCTTTAGTATTCTTGCCTGGAGAATCCCAAGGACAGAGGAGCCTGGTGGGTTACAGTCCATAGGGTCACATAGAGTCAGACACAAGTGAAGCAACTTGGCACACATGGCTAATGAATTCTCACTGATTTATCCATCTTGAAAACTGTTTGGAGAACCACTAACCAGTGTCCAGAGGGGCAGATAGGATCCACTAGAAAGTGAGGAGAAGTCCCTGAGCTGCATTTTTGAAACCTGTCAAGTTTTTTCTTCAGATAATTACCTTAGTCTGATGGCATTTTGCCAGAAGTATTAAGAAATTCAGATGTATCTCTTATCTTTCACTCAGTTTTTGACAGTTTACAGCTATGTTTCAGATTTTTTAAAGCAGAATACAGTTAGAATAGTAGATCTGGTTTACTTTTCCACCTTCTAGTGACAGGAGTCCCAATGTGGATTCCAAGGAACTGTTTGCAGAGTCTCTTGACACTCTTGAAATTATATGTAAAATTTTTGTTCATGTGCAAAGACTCTTTGACATCAAAGACTAAGAGAGTCTTTGACACTAAAAAGGTTAAGAGCAATTATTTTAGTGGTTGGATAACACAGTAATGAAATAAGACTGAAAAAATAATAGAAATAACAACCATCACTTATTGAGCAATTCCTACCTGTCAGGTATTATGTTGAACTCTTTATATAAAATATATCATTTCATCCTCCCAACAGTCCTATAAAGGATGCTGTAATACCCCCATTTAACAGAAAGAAAGAGACAGTCTGGCATGTTTTGGGAGCATCAACCAAATATGGAGTTGGACTGCACAGTGGGAAGAGAGAGGAGTAAGACTGCAAGGCTACGAAGTTAGTAGAAAAGAAAAGCTCACGTAGCTTGACTGTCACTCGGCTAAAAAATGAGAGAAGCCAGATTTGAACTCAAGGTGGTCTCACTCCAAAGCCTGTGCCTCCAATTTCCATGTCTTAACCTCCTGTTGTGGAAACAGGAGTGGGTAGAATCTGCTTTATGCTGATGTACAATAACCTACACCCAGAGAAGTGTTCAAAGACGGGGCAAAGGTTTGGGCTTATTGTTTAGTTTTAGAGTTGGGGGTTATTTGTCATTTGTTTATCCATCCATTCATTCATCTGTGTCTTGAACATTTACTGAGCACCTCATGGGTGCTAATCATGTTGCTAAATGCTAGGACCTCAAGGTCAAAAGTCATGTCCCTCTTCTCAAGGGAGCTTACAAATTAATGGTGACATGGGTTTGCTAACCCTCCATGGCAAAAGAATGTGAAGGAACTAAAATGAATTTATGAACAAACTACAGTAAGAACACAGGAGAAGAGATACTTAAATCTCCCTGGAGGGGCCAGAGATCCTTGAAAAGGTGAGAAGCCCTAGAAATGAGAATTGTAAAGAGAGTAGCTTTTAGGAAGGTAAGCTGAGTAACATGCAGATGAGAGAGAAGGAGGGGGAGAAGGAAACACATGTATTTGCAGAGTTTTGCATGGTTTGATGTTACAAAAGCATGAAGGGTGAGGCACAGTCACAAGACTGACAATCAGGCCTGGCTATGTAGACCCTGGGATGGCAGGCTCCATCGAGGATGAAGTGTTGCCGGCATCGTGTGAGCAGCAGAGAGACAGGGTTCTATCTGCTCTAGAAGGTTCACTCTGACAGCCCCAAGGAGGAAGGGCAGAGGGGGACAGAGACCAAAGCCTGCATAGCTTCTAGGAAACTATGGAGCCATACAGGTGACTAGATGATGTCGTCCTGGACCAGAACAGAGGCAGCGGGAACGGATTCAAGAGACAACTGGCGTGTAGGTAGATTCGGTAGGCCGTGATGGTTGATGGATTATGGAGGGTGAGGGAGAGGACAAAGGCTAAGATCACTCCCAGGGGTGTGACTTGAACAACTGGCAGATGATGGTGCTGACAATCACAGGCTGGGAACACAGCAAGAGAAAGGGAGTAGGGAACAGTTCATGCTGGGGCTTGTTGAGTTCAAGGGAAACATCCCAGGGGAGACATCCCAAAGGCAATTCCTTCCAGTGGCACAGAAGGCCTGTGGCTTCCCATGTGGCACTAGTGGTAAAGAATCTGCCTGCAATATAGGAGACACGGGTTTGATCTCTGAGTTGGGAGGATCCCCTGGAGCAGAAAATGGCAACCTGCTCCAGTATTCTTGCCTAGGAAATCCTATGGACAGAGGAGTCTGGCGGACTATGATAGTCCATGGGTCTCAAAAGAGTCAGATATGCCCGAGCACACGGTTGTTTACAGAAGGTGTGACCCTCAAGGCTGCTCAGTGGTCTGCAGTGGACTCAGGGAGAAAGGGCGTCCCCTGTATTCTGTGTCTTTCTTTGCCAATGAGGCCCCAAGGTTGCTTTTGGTCTGAGTCCCAGGCTGTCCTGAGAATTAGCTCCTTCAAGATCTGATTACATCTAACCCTTTTTATTCACAGTGCCTCCAAACCACTCCGTAGAACCCAGGAGAACCTCATCTCTTTCCCCCTAATTGACATGTGTAATTCCCTCCCTCTTCCTTCATCCAGAACGCTGGGATCCCTATGCATATGGGCAAGAAAAAAACATGCATCTTTATCAGGTTTTTTGTTTGTTTTTTAAATATTTTATTTGTTTATTTATTTGACAGGTCTTAGAAATGCCATGTGGGACCTAGTTCCCCGACCAGGGATCAAACCCAGGTCCCCTGCATTGGGACCTCGGAGTGTTAGCCACTGGACCACCCTGGAAGTCCTTTATATCAGGTTTAAGGTGAGGAGATTACCACATCCCCAGTCTCCATTCATGGGCTCTCTTCCCTGCTACCCATATGTATGAATAAAGTCTAGGATGAGAGTGAAAATGTTGACAATGCTTCGCTCTATGTGGTGGGATGACGGAGAGTTTTTACATCTTTTTGTTCAGTCGCTTCAGTCGTGTCCAGCTCTTTGCAACCTATGGACTGCAGCCCGCCAGGCTCCTCTGTCCGTGGGATGCTCCAGGCACAAATACTGGACTGGGTATCTTTTCACTCACCTTGATTTGAAAAGTTTGCTGTTGATGCAAAAATAAAACTTTTAAGAGCTGCAGACTTTGTAATCTTCCATTCCTTCATTTTTACTTCCCGTGCCTGAGGCTGTCTCTGTGATAAGGCACGGAGCCCGCACCTGAATGCCACCCGTGGATCCTGCCCATCCCAGTTTTCATCTCCGCTCAGCCCCTGCCCTGTGCTCAGCTGGAAATCACACGGCCAGTGAAAGACAGAACCCATGTAAAAGAGAACTGATTGCTGTGAGCATTAACCGAATTGGAGGGCATGTGACAAGGGAACTGTAGCAGGCTGTAATCAGAGGAGAGAGAGAGCTCTAGTTCTCATCGCTGTGACATCACCGCTCATTGAATGGAAACCATGGCAATGAGTTAACGATGTGAAATGGTAGTCTCCTGAATGCTGCAATGAAGAGGAAGGTGAAACAATGGAAAGGTAGCTGGAAGGAACACGTCAGCCAGGACAAGTGTGAAACCCTGGATCCCGGTGTAATTTAAACTGGGCCGTGGGGGGGAGGTGACTTAGGGTGCAGTGGGGCCACTGCCCAGGGCATTACTCACCTGGTGCCTGTCAGGTGACACCCTGGCCTCAATAGGAATATTGCCTGACACCATAGAAATGCTAGAAATGCTGTCCTCTGATTCAGTACTCATCCTTGGGGAGGTTAAAAATTAACCAGGGTGTTTACACAGCCCCCACGCACACCTTCAGACTGCAGAAATGTCTCCTCACCGAGGCCTCTTTGGCCTGCTGGCACCGCACCCTTTGTGAAATTCTTTTTTATTGTTTCACAGCCAACAGCAACACTCTTTCTGAATGGTGATTGCGTCTACTGGAAAGCCCTCCCAGAGGGCCCGGGGCTGGCTTCAGCCCAGTGTCGCAGGGCACTGGAGGGTTGCGACGGCCCTCGGAAGTGAGCAGCTCTTTAGTGACTTGACTCCTGGAATTTACCTGGACTGTCTCCAGCTTCCCAGACTCTCTCTGGCTGGAGTTCGCTTCCTCGGGGCTATTATTTAACATTTTTACCGAAGCAGAGTTGATTTACAGTGTTGTATTAATGTCTGCTATACAGCAAAGTGACTCATGTATATGTATATATACATTCCTTATCATATTCTTTTCCATTACACTTTATCACAAGATACTGAGTATAGTTTACCTGTGCTCTATAGTAGGACCTTGTCGGTTATCCACTCTGCATATACTAATTTGTGTCTGCTAATCTCAAACTCCCAGTCCCTCCCTCCTCCACCTGCCTCCCCTGCCCTTTGGCAACCGCCAGTCTGTTCTCATGAATCTGTTTCGCAGCTGAGTTCGTCTGTGTCCTGTTTTAGAGTCCACGTGTAAGTGATAACCTAGGGTATTTGTCTTTGTCTTTCTGACTGACTTTGCTTAGCATGAGAATTTCTAGGCCCATCCATGTCACTGCATTATTTCATTCTTATCATGGCTGAGTAGTATTCCCGAGGCCCATTTTTACCTCTGGGAGAGTGCCAGGATGGGGTGAGTACAGGGAAAGTCTCTCCAGTTCTTCAGAGACTTCAGCCATGAATTAGCTCAGGCCTAAAATGCTGTAGTTAGAGTCCTTTTCGTCCTTTGATCATCGTTAAAACTCAAATCACTCTACAAATAGAGGTCAGATGGGTGCATGGAGACAATAATACTCTCTGTGTCTTAATCCAGGCCCTGTAGGTTCTGCCTCTTACATAAAGTTCTCCAGATTTCTTAGCCATAATGATCTTCTCAATTTCTCAATTTCTACAGGGTCTATCTTTGTGGACAAAGCACCCTAGCTCGTCCTGATACACATTTGGGGTTGTTTTCTAGTTCAGTGATTCTCAAGGCAGGGCAAGTTTTCCCTCCAGGGGATATTTGGCAATGCGGGGAGACACTTTTGATTGTTATAACCTGGTAGGGAGTAGGGTGATACTGTCATCTTGTGAGTAAATTATGCGAGTGATACTGCTAAACTTCCTACAAGACCCAGGATGGCCCCTACAGCAAAGAGTTACCCAGCCCAGCACGTCAACAGTACCAAGGTCCAGAGACCCTGCTTCTGTCAATGGATGAAGAACTAAGCCTTATCAGTTACCTACATCGTAGTGTGAATAACTTTAAGAGACCCTCCATGAGACCAGTGTGAAGGGGTTGACACTGAATAATCTGGGTACCGGTAGTGGTAGAGGGTGCTGAGAGTGGATGGAGAGACTCCAAACATGAAAGAGGAAATTGAAAGAGAAATTCAGAATTTTCAGAGGAAATATCACTTTCCTTGGGGCAGTCACTAAAGAATTTGTTAATTTGGTTTTTTCTTCTAGTGTTGTTTGTTAATTAGAGTGTACATCAAAATCCTTGGGGAGTTTTTTCAAAATAAAAATGCTTGAGTCCCATCTTTGAATCTTGTTGAGAGTTGGGTCTGGATATATGTTTTCCATTTTATTTTATATTGGCTGTGTGGCTTGTGGAATCTTAGTTCCCCGGCCAGGGATTAAGCCCAGGCCCTCGGTAGTGAGAGCACAGAGTCCTAACCACTGGACAGCAAGGGAATTCCCGGGATATTTGTTTTTAGAGGACTCCTCAGGATAGGCACTTTTGCTTTCAAACCAGTGTGCTAAAGAACATTAGCCAGTGTGACCACTGTTCTAGACTTTCTTCCTTGTTTTAAAAAAAATTTTATTGAAGTGTAGTTGATTTATAGTGCTGTGTCAATTTCAACTGCACAGCAAAATGATTCCGTTTTATATACATATATACATATACATATACATATACCCACTCTTTTTTAAGAGTCTTTTCCCATACAGACCGCTAGAGAATCTTGAGTAGAGTTCCCTGTGCTATGCAATAGGTTCTTACTATCCATTTTACACGCAGTAGTGTGTGTATATGTCAGTCCAGTCCCTCTATTCACTCTCCCCTCTTCCCTGTTCCAACCTTTCTTTCCCAATCACAGAGTTTCCACTTTGAAAGAACTAACCACTTTAAAGAAGAATTTGAGATTTTTAATTTTATTGCCTCCCATCAACACTGGGGGCTTCCCTGGTGGCTTGGTGGTAAAGAACCTGCCTGCCAAGGATGCAGGAGATGTGGGTTTGATCCCTGGGTTGGGAGGACCCACTGGAGAAGAAAATGACAACCTACCCCAGTAATCTTGCCTTGGAAAGTCCATGGACAGAAAAGTCTGATGGACTACAGTTCATGGGGTTGCAAAAGAGTCAGACATGACTTAGCGACTAAGCAACAACACTGGAATTACATCTTTCTTTTTTTAAATTGAGGTATAATTGACATAAAATTGCTTTAGTTGCTGGTGTACAACATAATGACTTGATATTTGTATACATTGTGAAATAATCACAATAAGTCTAGTTACCATATGTCCCCATACCTAGTTACAAAAAAAACTTTTTTCTTGTGATGAGGACTTATAATATTGACTCTCTCGCTGCTGCTAAGTTGCTTCAGTTGTGTCCGACTCTGTGCGACCCCAGAGACTGCAGCCCATCAGGCTCCCCCGTCCCTGGGATTCTCCAGGCAAGAATACTGGAGTGGGTTGCCATTTCCTTCTCCAATGCGTGAAAGCGAAAAGTGAAAGTGAAAAGTGAAAGTGAAGTCGCTCAGTCGTGTCCCGCCCTCAGCAACCCCATGNGCAGCCCATCAGGCTCCCCCGTCCCTGGGATTCTCCAGGCAAGAATACTGGAGTGGGTTGCCATTTCCTTCTCCAATGCGTGAAAGCGAAAAGTGAAAGTGAAAAGTGAAAGTGAAGTCGCTCAGTCGTGTCCCGCCCTCAGCAACCCCATGGACTGCAGCCTTCCAGGCCCCTCCGTCCATGGGATTTTCCAGGCAGGAGTACTGGAGTGGGGTGCCATTGCCTTCTCTGATTGACTCTCTTAGCAAGTTTCAAATATGTAATACAGTATTATTTACTATTGTCACCATGCTGTCCATTACATCCCTGTGATTTATTTACTTTATCAATGAAAGTCTGTAACTTTAATCCCCCTTCATTCACCTCACCCATCCCCAAAGCCCCTCCCCTCTGGCAACCACCAGTCTGTTCTCCGTATCTATGAATTTGGTTTTTGTTTGTTTTGTTTTTTAGACTCTAAATGACCTAATGATTCCTAATGTATTTTAATGTACTATTAGAGAAATGTAAAAGGCTAACTTATAAAATACGGTTGTTATAAAATAACAAAAGCTGACCGGGATGTATTATTTGTAAAATATCAGTTTTCATTTATGCATAATAAACATATGGCTAAAAAGAATATTGAGGGCACACTCTAAATTTTTAAATTTTCAAAATTGAATGAATAAAATCACAAAGTGAAAGTGAAAGTCGCTCAGTCGCGTCCGACTCTTTGAGACTCCATGGACTATAGAGCCCATGGGATTCTCCAGGCCCGAATACTGGAGTAGGTGGCCTTTCCCTTCTGCAGGGGATCTTCCCAACCCAAGGATCGAACCCCGGTCTCCCGCATTGCAGGCAGATCCTTTGCCAGCTGTACTACCAGGAAAACCTAGGACCATCTCATCGCCACTGTTTCTATTATCAGGCCCTAAACCAGAGGTGGTATTACTGTCTGAATCCTGAAGACTGGAGATGCATGAGAGGAAAAGTGGCTACACTGAGCGCTTTATAGATTTTTCATTATGCAGGGAATCTGAATTTCAAAACAAATCACTTGTCTTTTAGTCTGTTTTTGGCTGTGCTGGATCTTCTTGGCTGCGCGGGCTTCTCTCTAGCTGTGGTGGGCGTGGGTTTCTCATTCAGGTGGCTTCTCTTGTTGCCAAGCACGGGTTCTAATGATGCCACAACTGCGTCACTAATAGTTGTGGCACACTGGCTTACTTGCTCTACAGCACGTAGGATCTTCCTGGATCACGGATCAAACACGTGTCCCCTGCACTGGCAGACAGATTCTTTACCACTGAGCCACCAGGGAAGCCCCCTCACTTGTTTCTTTAAAAATGTATTATTATTATTATTTTTTTTTACAAAACTTGCTCACTCATTCTATCAGTCAACAGCTGTATTTGAAACTGCTTGCCCATCATTTTTTATACCATGCATCTGAATGCAGAGTTCCAAAGAATAGCAAGGAGAGATAAGAAAGCCTTCTTCAGTGATCAATGCAAAGAAATACAGGAAAAGAACAGAATGGGAAAGACTAGAGATCTCTTCAAGAAAATTAGAGATACCGAGGGAATATTTCATGCAAAGATGGGCTCGATAAAGGACAGAAATGGTATGGACCTAACAGAAGCAGAAGATATTAAGAAGAGATGGCAAGAATACACAGAAGAACTGTACAAAAAAGATCTTCATGACCTGGATAATCACGATGGTGTGATCACTCATCTAGAGCCAGACATCTTGGAATGTGAAGTCAAGTGGGCCTTAGAAAGCATCACTAAGAACAAAGCTAGTGGAGGTGATGGAGTTCCCGTTGAGCTGTTTCAAATTCTGAAAGATGATGCTGTGAAAGTGCTGCACTCAATATGCCAGCAAATTTGGAAACCTCAGCAGTGGCCACAGGACTGGAAAAGGTGTTTTCATTCCAGTCCCAAAGAAAAGAAATGCCTCATTCCAATCCCAAAGAAAGGAAATGCCAAAGAATGCTCAGACTACCACACAATTGCACTCATCTCACACGCTAGTAAAGTAATGCTCAAAATTCTCCAAGCCAGGCTTCAACAGCTTTTTCACTCTCCTCTTTCACTTTCATCAAGAGGCTCTTTAGTTCCTCTTTGCTTTCTGCCATTATTGTGGTGTCATTGGCATATCTGAGATTATTGATATTTCTCCTGGTAATCTTGATTCCAGCTTGTGCTTTATCCAGCCGGACATTTCACATGATGTACTCTGCATATAAGTTAAATAAGCAGGGTGACAATATACACCCCTGACATACTCTTTTCCCAGTTTTGAACCAGTCTGTTGTTCTATGTCTGGCTCTTTAACTGTTGCTTCTTGACCTGCATACAGGATGTCATATAAGAGAATGTCATATTAGGGAAGGATGTCATATAAGGGAATAAAACCTGCTCAGGGAGATCACCTGCAAGGCTCACCTGTAGATATCAACCTCTGTCAGCCCTCTAACCAAATGCTTTGACCCTGGTGGTTCCTGAGTCAGTCTGTCATTTACAAGGCATAGTCCTTCAACCTTAGTCCACCCATTAGTGGGGTTTGCACTTAATTCCTACAGCTGCTTTGGAACAGACCTATGGTCTTTGTTTATTCTAAGCATCTGCACTTCTAAACAATTTCAGCCTGCCTGCCCCGCCCAGTATTAACTCAACCTGAATGTCTTGGCTTGCCTTTTGCTTTGTTTTCTTTCGTTTGTTCACTCAACAAATGTTTATTAAGTACTTGTTCATATCAGGCAGTGTCCTTCCTTCTGGATGCAGATGTAAAGAAAAGAAGGTCCTGCCTCCCAGAGCCCACAGTCCAGCTCTACCTGGCTGTGGACTTTGAGCCCCGCCCGAGGCATGCTGGGGTCCTGATACTATCTCAGTCTCTGTCACTCCCTGTCTCTCAGACCCCTGCTTTGGGCTGGGATCTTTCAGTGAAGGAAGTAAAAGTCTAGAACCTGATGTTCTGAGCTGTGGTTGCCTCTCCTCACCTGTGAACTGGCCCTCTGCTGATATGAATACTTGTCCACATCTTGTACTTGCCTGCTCTTCTCTTTTCTTCTGGATCTTCTGCATGGATTGCTCCATCTCTGTGTGGTCAGTTGACCCCACCCCTCTCTGTCTTGACGTCTTCCATCAGCTCACCATACTTTCTTTTTTTTTTTAAATTTATTAGTTTGCACCGAGTCTCACTTGTGGCATGTGGACTCTTTAGCTGTGGCAGGAGAACACTTAGTTGTATCACGTGGGATCTAGTTTCCTGACCAGGGATCAAGCCCAGATCCCCTGCATTGGGAACGCAGTGTCTTGGCCACTGGACCACCAGCGACATCCCACCACGCTGTTCTTGAGGTGCCAGCTTTGGCCACTTCTACCTGAATCATGATGGAATGGAAGAATCAAGTCACCCTCACTGTCTTGGTCATAATTGTTGAATATTTTTATTCAATGCGCTCTTAGAGCATCTTCCTTGAGACGTGTCACAGTTAAAAACAAGAGCCGCTTAAACAGATGACTGTGCGGTTGATACAATAGTGGAGCCTTCCTGATGTTCAAGCTGGTTTCAGAAAACGCAGAGGAACCAGAGATCAAATTGCCAACATCTGCTGGATCATGGAAAAAGCAAGAGAGTTCCAGAAAAACATCTATTTCTGCTTTATTGACTATGCCAAAGCCTTTGACTGTGTGGATCACAATAAACTGGAAAATTCTGAAAGAGATGGGAATACCAGACCATATAACCTGCCTCTTGAGAAATCTGTATGCAGGTCAGGAAGCAACAGTTAGAACTGGACATGGAACAACAGACTGGTTCCAAATAGGAAAAGGAATATGTCAAGGCTGTATATTGTCACCCTGCTTATTTAACTTATATGCAGAGTACATCATGAGAAACCCTGGACTGGAAGAAACACAAGCTGGAATCAAGATTGCCAGGAGAAATATCAATAACCTCAGATATGTAGATGACATCACCCTTATGGCAGAAAGTGAAGAGGAACTAAAAAGCCTCTTGATGAAAGTGAAAGTGGAGAGTGAAAAAGTTGGCTTAACATTCAACATTCAGAAAACGAAAATCATGGCATCTGGTCCCATCATTTCATGGGAAATAGATGGGGAAACAGTGTCAGACTTTATTTTTGGGGGCTCCAAAATCACTG
>SJYX01013740.1:190167-216241 GCA_006410675.1 Oreotragus oreotragus
GAGTGAAGTAAGCCAGAAAGAAAAACACCAATACAGTATACTAACACATATATATGGAATTTAGAAAGATGGTAATGAGGACCCTGTATGCAGGACAGCAAGAGAGACACAGATGTGATGAGCGGACTTTTGGTCTCTGAGGGAGAGGGAGAGGGTGGGATGATTTGGGAGAATAGCATTGAAATATGTATACTATCATGTAAGAAACAAATTGCCAGTCTATGTTCGATGCAGGATGCAGGATGCTTGGGGCTGGTGCATGAGGATGATCCGGAGGGATGATGTGGGGTGGGAGGTGGGAGGGGGGTTCATGTTTGGGAGTTCATGTACACCCGTGGCGGATTCATGTCAATGTATGCCAAATCCAATACAGTACTGTAAAGTAAAATAAAGTAAAAAAATAAAAAATAAAACTTAACAGTAATTAAAAAAATAACTAGGATGGTAAATTTTGTGTTATGTGTATTTTACCACAATTTTTAAAATTAAAGAATTTTAACAACAAAAAAGAAGAGCATCTGAGTTTTACCATTTATGTGTCTCTGGAGTAGCCAAAGACACTTAGAGCACCATATTTCTGGGGAGTGGAGGGGAAAGGATGACCTTTGGTGCCTCATGGAGGGAACATTTTATAGTATTCTTCTTAGTTACAGTGGAGGCAGGAATAATGACAGGCTTGTGAAGTATAAAAGAGGAGGAAAATACCCCTTATAAATCTTGTGATGATCATTCCCCACTTTGAACTACTACAGGATGATGGCCAAATTCAACATATTTACAGCTACTCTGAGAAGAGTTGACTCATTGGAAGAGACTCTGATGCTGGGAGGGGTTGGGGGCAGGAGGAGAAGGGGATGACAGAGGATGAGATGGCTGGATGGCATCACTGACTTGATGGATGTGAATCTGAGTGAATTCCGGGAGTTGGTGATGGACAGCGAGGCCTGGAGTGCTGCGATTCATGGGGTCGCAAAGAGTCCGACACGACTGAGCGACTGAACTGAACTGAATGTGGAGTCTTCAGAAGGCAATTACGTCTGTTTTTATAAGAAAAGAGGTCATTTGGTCAAGGTCAAGTAGTGTTGAAAGGCAAGAAGTCTAGTAGTCTTTGAAGAATCTAGTAGATTCTTTGAAGTCTAGTAGTCAAAAGTGTCTTTTTTAAAAAAAAAATTCTAGGTACGAGTGAAAATAAACTGAACAGGGATTTGAAGCTGGGCCACCCTGGAAAGCCTCTGCCGTAATACCATAGTGTTTTGATAATTCAAGAAGATACATGCACACAGCGTTCTTAGGAGCGTTGTTTACAATAGGGAAGCCATGGAAACAACCTGAATGTCCACAAACAGGTGAATAGATAGGAACTTACCTGGCGGTCCAGTTATTAAGACTCTGAACTCCCAATACAGGGGGGCACAAGTTCAACTGGACTCAAACTCCCAATACAGGGGGCACAAAATGGGGAATTAAGATCCCAAATGCTGCAGAGCAATGCCAAAAACAGGGGAAAAAAGATGAATGGATAAGGAAGATATGGCGTGTATATATACATACATATATATTGGTTGATACTGGAGGGGGTAATCTTTCCCTTCTCCAGGGGATCTTCCCAACTCAGGGATCGAACTCAGGTCTCCTGCATGCAGGCAGATTCTTTAACAGCTGAGCCTCAAAGGAAGGACACGCACACACACACACACACACAGTGGAATAGGAGCCATAAAAAAGAATGAAATAGTGCTATTTGCAGCAACATGGATGGACCTAGACTGCCATACTAAGTGAAGTAAAAGTCAGACAGAGAAAGACAAATACGTACAATACTGGCAGGCTGTGGTCCCTGGGGTCACAAAAGAGTCAGACACAACTTAGAGCTAAACAAGAACATTTCATATAACAGATCTAAAAAACGATACAAATGAACTTATTTACAAAACAAAAACACGGACATAGGAAAGAAACTTACAGTTATCAAAGGGAAAGTGGGGAGGGGGGATAATTTAGGAGTTTGGAATTAAAATACACATACTACTATATATAAAATAGATGAATAACAAAGACCTATCATATAGCACAGGGAATTATATCAATATGTTTTAATTATCTATAACGTAAAAGAATCTGAAAATTTATGTATTAATATATATATAACTGAATCACTTTGCTGTACACCTGAAATGAATACAACATTGTAAACCAACTATACTTCAATAAAAAAAAATTTAAATAATATTTTGAAGGTTTGAAAGAATTCTGACTGATCTGTAAAATTCAACTAACATGGTCTCACTATAGAGCTCAGGCTATGCCAACCAGGGACCAGATATTTAAGAACCACAAACAAAGAAACTGGAATTTGTTAAATTAAACTTCAATTTGCTATATCAGTTAGTCACTGAGAATTACCAAGTGGAGAAAATTTATGAAATAATGACGTAAATCTATGAAATTTTTGTTTTATTCACTTAATTCTGCTAAAGTTTTTGATAATCTTACTGTAAATTTTGGATTCAGTCTCTGCTTCAGACTCTGACTCATGACTTGTTCATGAGTTCGGCTGCTACTTTACTTAATTTTCTTTTTTTCATAAAAATAAAAACTGTTCATTGCCTTTTCCATATCAAAGAGATTTTCTGCTATGCCTGAATGAGGAATATTTCTCTTAATAAAAAAATAGACATACACACATACATTCATATATATGTACATATATATATAATATATAATTTGTGATTATGTTATCCCAACTGATTGCCAATACTGTCAACTGTTTCTGTCACTGTCTCTCTTTTCAGAAGCAAGTTTTCATCAGCCTGACAAGAACAGTTAGTCCCATTTTAAATAGACTCACAGATCCCTTCAGAAGAAAGCCTGCTAAAGCCAGGCACTGTTGGAGAGGTCAAAGGTGAAGTTTCTTGTCCTCGATGGAAAGTATCCCCAGACACGCAAACAGCAACAAATGTGCCAGGCAGGGGATGATGAAGGTCAAAGGCACAGCAGAGAAAGAGATCCCAGCACTTGCAGGGACTCAGAAAAGGCCTAAGGCAGAAAGTGACATTGGAACCAAGTCCCCAAGGGTGGATAGGATTTCAGTGAGGAGAGATGGAAAGGAGGGCATTCCAGACTGCTGGGAAGTATAAGCAAAAGAGAGGAAGCAGGAGCCAGGGCGTGTACAGGAAGAGCTAATGGTTCAGTCTGGCCCACATGCAGAATATGTGTTGGGAATCAGTGAGAAAAATGTCAAGAAAAACGGTGAGTTTGCAGATGATCCATCAACCAGTTATGAAGAGAATGAAGACTCTCAAGTGGTTTTAGGAAAGGAATACTGAAATATGACTGAAATATGAAAATGAACTGACTGCTTCATACCATGTTTGTTGAGAAGCTAGAATATGAGAAAGATGACTGGCAACTTAGAATGAGTGCCCATCCAAGCACTGAGAGGAAGGAGGACGTCCTTCACATGAGTGCGAGGATCTGCTACCTGAGACGCGTGCCTCTGTTGTGGGGCAGAGCTACGAATCCGCTCTGATCACAAAACTCTTGTCATTTGTCTCACCTCCAGGCCCACTGAACAATCTCACCATGTCATTTTTACAATGCTTCTTCATTGCCTGTAAAAGAAAACCCAGGGACTGCCCTGGTGGTCTAGAGGTTAAGAATTCGCCTGCCAGTGCAGAGGACATGGGTTTGATCCCTGGTCCAAGAAGATCCCACATGCCGAGGAACAACTAGGCCTGCACACTTGTGTGCCACAACTACTGAAGCCCAGGCTCTAGAGCCCAGGCTCTGCAACAAGAGAAGCTACTGCAAGGAGTAAGCCTGTGCATCGCAATGAGAGAGAAGCCCCTGCTCAGGGCAACTGGAGAAAGCCTGCAGGCAGCAATGAAGACCCCGTGCAGCTAAGAACAGAATAATAATAACAAAGATAGAGGTTTATTTGTCTTTCTGGGAAAGTCTGAGGGTGAGCATCCCTGTATGGACAGGGAGGTCCCACGGTGGCAAGGACCCAGGCTATTTCTATTCATGTTGCTCTTCCTTCTCAACACACACGCAGAACCTCTGAAGAAAAGACAGTGTCAAAAACCAACAGATAAGTGAGTATGCTACTCTCTTAAACAAAAATATAATAGCATGAAAAGAAACAATCATCAGAAAACTGTTAAAGATCCTTTTAAATTGAAGTATAGTGTTGATTTACAATCTTAGTTTAGGTGTTAGGTCTCAACATAGTGATTCAATATTTTTATATATTATACTCCATTTAAAGTTATTAAAAATAATGGCATGTTTCCATGTGCTGTACAGTATATCCTTGTTGCTTATTTATTCTATGCATAGTAGCTGTGCTTCTTAATCCTTTATTCCTCCATGTGCCTTCCCTCTTCCTTCTCTTCATGGGTAACCACTAGTTTGTTTTCCTGAACTTTGAGTCTGTTTTTGTTTTATTATATACATTCATTTATTTTTACCAGATTCCATGTATAAATGGTAAAAGAGTATTTGTCTTTCTCCCTGATTTATTTCGCTAAGCATGATACCTCCTAGGTCCATCGAATATAAAAAATTTTGTCAACATAATAACTGGAAATAAAATCAAGAAAATCTCTTGAAAAAAATAGCAGAAGGACTGTCTGAAAGATCTGATTCAATGTCAGACGTATACAAATCTTAAGGAAAAGAGACACCTGGGAAACCCCATGGATGTTCAAATATGTGTCTTTAAAAGTTTTTTAATCTGAAGTCTGTACACATGACATTATTAGGCAAGTGTGAGAGTAGAAAGTATTTTTGAAGATACAAAGCTGCATCCTTTCTTAAGAAATTATTGGGCTTGCCAAAATGTTTGTTTGGGGTTTTCTGTGCCATCTTAAAAACCCAAAGGAACTTTCTGGCCAACCCAATACTCACTGATAGTCTCAGCAAATGGAAGTAAACCAAGAAAGAGATGACGTGGACTCCAGAGAATCCAACTCAGGAAGGTAGAGTGGAAACTTCTAAGATGTCAGCTGGGAGTGAGCCTAAATTAATCTGAAAACTCCAGGAGGAGGCAGGTCTCTGAAAAAGATACTACAGAATAGATAAAATGAGGTAAAGACTGGAAAACTTGAACATATGATAAATTGTAAGAAAAGGAACAGAAAACTGGAAACTCTAGGAAAACCATAGAGCGCTCCAAAAAAAAGTCATAGATCAAATATTAAGACCGTCTAGGGGCTTCCCTGGTGGCTCAGAGGTTAAAGCGTCTGCCTCCAATGCGGGAGACCTGGGTTCGATCCCTGGGTCGGGAAGATCCCCTGGAGAAGGCAATGGCAATCCACTCCACTATTCTTGCCTGGAGAATCCCATGGACGGAGAAGCCTGGTAGGTTACAGTCCACGGGGTCGCAAAGAGTTGGACACGACTGAGTGACTTCGCCTTCACCTTCAGGGGATTTTAAGCAACTGATGCACTGTAAAAAAGAATAACTATTTGACCATGAGCTAGGACCAATTTTATTTAATTAGTTCATGGAAAGTAATTGTTAACAATTTTGACACAATGTAAAAGTAGAAAGATTTGATCAGAGTGTAGGATGAAATGGAGAGAGAGAAAAAATAATACAAAAGACAAAGAATAAAATATCTTCATTTTAGGAACTGGAAAATCTAGCAATCCTATGTGAAGGGACATAACAGGAAATAGAAATCTCAGTGTATTAAATAATCAGGTGTGAGGGTTTAGTTTAGAAGAACTAAAAACAACCAAACACTGGTATGAAGACAAGGAGGGAAAATGGAGTTATGTTGTTAAGTTAAATATTCAACTTTCGTACTGAGGAGTCAACAAATGTGTTGTGTAGATAAATCAAGAAAAAGGAGCACACACACATTATTTAAATATTTGGATTTATCCAAAGAACCAAAAACAGAAGTAATTTAAAAATGTTGTTTCTGGGAAATAGGATTGTGGGTAGAAAGGAAATCATAGCTTTTCACCAGAATCTCTTTCATTTGTTTTTCAAATGTGAAATAGTAGTCCTGGTCCAAACGTGATGGCACCTTTGAGGGCCTTGCCCCCTTATCTAGGACATCTCCGGCTGCTGGTGCTTCCTGAGAATTTCCTGAGCCTGCTAGCACTCCAAATTAATTCACCTGTTAGATGCAGTTGAGAAAGGCTGCAGCTTGCAACTGTCCACAAAAGGAAAGAGTATAGCAAAATGCAAAATAAAACACAGACCACCCCATCTCAAGGGCTTCCCTGGTGGTTCAGTGATAAAGAATCCCCCTGCCAATTCAGGAGACATGGGTTTGATCCCTGAGATGGGAAGATGCCCTGGAGAAGGAAATGACAACCCGCTCCAGTAGTCTTTCTTACCTGGGAAATCCCATGGACAGAGGAGTCTGGCGGGCAACAGTCCATGGGGTCACAACGAGTTGAACATGACTTACAGACTAAACGACAACAACCACATCTCAAGAATCCAATTCTAGTTCTATCAAACCAGCCCACACCCTCATCCTTCTTTCCATTCAGGCTCTATCTAGCTCTACTCCTCTTGGGTTGGTGTCTTTAAAAATGACTTTTCCCAGGCATTTGACCTTGATTCTGATCCTGGAACTTGCTGTCTCAAATTGCTTGAGTCTGTGAACTTGACCTCTTAATAGTAAACAATCCACTTCATCTTCAACAAACAGAGGATAAAAGACCATGTCCAACAATATCTGAGTTCCCTTACTCCCCCTCCTCTTTATCCTACATGGCAGCTGGGTCACTTTTCTATGAGGTTACTCTATAGCTTTTTTGGTACCTGCCTTTCCCATACTCTGCCTTCTGGATGCCATGTGAATTCTCTTTCTCCCCGCTTTATCCCTTCAGCATCTTAAGAGGTAGCATTGGTCCAGCTCCAATTCCACTTCCCTGCAGGTGGATCCTCTCCTTATTTATCCTTTTCCTACTTTACACCCCTTCCTCCCACTGGGTTGTCCCATTGCTGGCCTCACTTCCTGCCTGATTCTTAAGCATAAAACCAACAGAAATATGTAAATAGCATTCAGGCAAAGAAAAGAGTTGTCAAAAAGCAAGACATGATTAATTGCCAGATGTATTGTGCAGATGATAATTGCCTTAGGAATTCAGAGGAGACACGATGTGAGCATGCTAATGAACCATTTCTTTTCCTCACTAACAGTTTTCCCACTTGACTGTTGTCTCTTTCATCATCACAGTGATTCTCAAAATGTGGTCCCTGGACCAAAAGCATCAACATCTCCTTGTTACAGTTTGTTAGAAAGGCAAATGCCTGTGTTCCTCCCCAGAACTGCTGAGTTAGCAGCTCTGGGAATAAAGTCCAATAGCCTGTGTTTTATTTAACAAATTCTCCAGGTGATTCTGATGAACACCTTAGTTTGAAAACCACAGTCCAAACTCTTCTGGCAAATAGTGGTTTGAGGTAAAAGAAGCAGCGATGATTTTTGTGAGCTAAAATCAGCAATAAATTATTCAATACTTCACAGCTTAGGGATCTGTATTTCATACCTACCACAGATTAATCTTGTCACTCAAATCCTACCACTTCCCAGAGCCCTAAAGAGATCCACCCCTTGTCACTTTCTACATGGAATTCCATTCCCCTAACTCTAAATACTTGAAGACAAAAATCAAACTCCATTTCAGATCTTTAAAGAAAACACACATCAAAGGTAGAGCTGAGATTCCACCTCCTCTCAGAAACTTTTCATTATTTTATTGTTCATGGAAAAGAACAACATAACAAGCAGTTAGAGGCAGCTTGGCCCCCACAAGCACCATGCTAAGGGTTTTACATAGATGCTCACTGAATCCTTGTAATGACCTTGGATGGATGGTTCTATTACCCTTCACCATTCAGAACCAGATTCACTGTTTCCCCCATATGCTTAATACTTTGATGCTCTCTGTGTGCTCATATTAAGGGATCCCAGATGAAGAATGGAAACTTTATTTTGGCATCTATCCTTTCAGTTAAGCATGTAACTGCCATGGGGAATTAGGAGGAAAACCTTTGGATACATACTGGATTCAGTGACTAGGTTAGGAAATTGTAACAGGGTTTGCAGAGGGAAAACCCCCACAGGCTAGCTAGCTATCTATTTCAATGAATTGGATCACATGATTATGGAAGCTAACAAGTTCAAAACTGGCACAGTGGGCTGGCAGAATGTTAACCCGCTAGAGCTGATGTTTTAGTTCAAGTCTAAGCTAGTCTGCTTTTGAGCCTGGAAGAACTAACATTGCAGATGAATTCTGAGGGAAGTCTTCTGGAGAATTATGTCTTAGGAGGCTATTTTTTGGGGTACTGTTCAGGCCTTCAACTGATTGGATGAGGTCCACCCACATTATGGAGCTGATTTAAATGTTACTATCATCCAAAACACTATCCTAGAAACATGGCAAAAAATGTTTGACCAAGTATCTGTGCCCATAAAATTAACTGTCACAGGAACATCCAAGATTAGGCTGGAATAAGAAAGCAAGTTGGACAAGTAGGCTCCAAAGCTGACTTATCCTGAAGGGCTGTCTATCTTGTTCACTAACTTTTCTTTGTTAACCAACAGAGTCCACAGCAACCTGAGAATAAATATTATAACAACTGAGAATAAATATTGGTTGAGTGAATGAAACAAATATTCATTCAAAATGAATGAGAACTTCCTGACATCCAACAAAGAGAGATGTGAAAAATGTTTTTAATGCTTTTCTTTTAATATCTAAGGAATAGACATTAAATAGACATTCCTCTAATGTCTAAAGAATAGTCATCCTCTGGACCTGAAATTTATTCCCATCTCCATAAACTCTAGTGGGACCTGAGAAATGGATGGAAAAGTCCAACTGGTTACTTTCAGATTGCTCTTTGGAGAAAGGAGGCAAGAAATTCCCTACCCTCCTATGTCTTTGTGAGCAACCAATCGGGTGCTGTGATCCACAGTTTGGCTTCATTTGGTAATTCAGACACTTAATCACACAGTACCACACACAGCAAAACCTAGTTCTACTGGAGAGTTCTTTCAGCTCCATAGAGATATTGATAGATTCTGCCTCCTGGATCAAATTACAATAATATTTGATAACCAACTATTCTCCAAACAAGGAGAAGCTGATTCCTAGAGTTCCATCTTTTAAAGCATTTCATCTCAAAAATGGTACATACAAATTATCTGGAAAGCATGCTAAATTATAGACTTTTGGCCTCTACCACCAGAAATTCAGTAAACCTGGAATGAATCTGCATTTTTACCAAGCAGCCTCAGGAGATACTGACATTGGAGATATATTCAAGACACACACACATGCACCCAACAGACATAATGGAGAATGTTTGCTTCTTTCATTTAAGGATCAACTCAAATCACAAAGAAAATATTCATATACCCTGGGAAACTTCTTATTGTCTGATACTGTACTTTATATGAACTCCTTATTGCAAAATTCAGACTTGAAGAAAGTAGGGAAAACCATTAGACCATTCAGATATGACCTAAATCAAATCCTTTATGATTATACAGTGGAAGTGACAAATAGATTCAAGAGATTAGATCTGATACACAGAGTGCCTGAAGAACTATGGACGGAGGTTCGTGACATTGTGCAGGAGACAGTGATCAAGAACATTTCCAAGAAAAAGAAATGCAAAAAGGGAAAATGGTTGTCTGGTGAGGCCTTACAAATAGCTGAGAAAAGAAGAGAAACTAAAGGCAAAGGAGAAAAAGAAAGCTATACCCATTTGAATGCAGAGTTCCAAAGACTAGCAAGGAGAGATAAGAAAGCCTTCCTCAGTGATCAATGCAAAGAAATAGAGGAAAACAATAGAATGGGAAAGACTAGAGATCTCTTCAAGAAAGTTAGAGATACCAAGGGAACATTTCATACAAAGACGGGCACAATAAAAAATGAAAACAGTATGGACCTAGCAGAAGCAGAAGATATTAAGAAGAGGTGGCAAGAATACACAGAAGAACTATACAAAAAAGATTTTCATGACCCAGATAATCACGATGGTGTGATCACTCATCTAGAGCCAGACATCCTGGAATGTGAAGTCAAGCATCACTATGAACAAAACTACTGGAGGTGATGGAATTCCAGTTGAGCTATTTCAAATCCTAAAAGATGATGCTGTGAAAGTGCTACACTCAATATGCCAGCAAATTTGTAAGATGCAGCAGTGGCCACAGGACTGGAAAATGTCCGTTTTCATTCCAATTCCAAAGAAAGGCAATGCCAAAGAATGCTCAAACTACTGCACAATCGCACTCATTTCACACGCTAGTAAAGAAATGCTCAAAATTCTCCAAGCCAGGTTTCAGCAATACGAGAACCGTTAACTTCCAGATGTTCAAGCTGGATTTAGAAAAGGCAGAGGAACGGGA
This sequence comes from Oreotragus oreotragus, assembly GCA_006410675.1. NCBI lineage: Eukaryota > Metazoa > Chordata > Mammalia > Artiodactyla > Bovidae > Oreotragus > Oreotragus oreotragus. The sequence continues at coordinate 200,556 of SJYX01013740.1, forward strand.
GATCAAGTTGCCAACATCCGCTGGATCATCGAAAAAGCGAGAGCGTTCTAAAAAAAATCTACTTCTACTTTATTGACTATGCCAAACCCTGTGACTGTGTGTATCACAACACACTATGGAAAATTCTTCAAGAGATGGGAATACCAGATCACCTGATCTGCCTCCTGAGAAATCTGTATGCAGATCAAGAAGCAACAGTTAGAACCAGACATGGAACAACAGACTGTTTCCAAATAGGGAAAGAAGCACATCAAGGCTGTAGATAGTCACCCTGCTTATTTAACTTACATGCAGAGTGCATCATGTGAAATGCTGGGCTGGAAGAAACACAAGCTGGAATCAAGATTCCTGGGAGAAATATCAATAACCTCAGATATGCAGATGACACCACCCTTATGGAAGAAAGTGAAGAAGAATTAAAGAGCATCTTGATGAAAGTGAAAGAGGAGAGTAATAAGTTGGTTTAAAACTCAACATTCAGAAAACTAAGATCATGGCATCAGGTCCCATCACTTCATGGCAAATAGATGGGGAAACAATGGAAACAGAGACTTTATTTTTGGGGCTCCTAAATCACTGCAGATGGTGACTGCAGCCATGAAATTAAAGACACTTGCTCCTCAGAAGAAAAGCTGTGACCAACCTAGACAGCATATTAAAAAGGTCCATCTAGTCACAGCTATGGTTTTTCCAGTAGTCATGTATGGATGTGAGAGTTGGACCATAAAGGAAGCTGAGCACTGAAGAATTGATGCTTTTGAACTGTGGTGTTGGAGAAGACACTTGAGAGTCCCTTGGACTGCAAAGAGATCCAACCAGTCTATCCTAAAGGAAATCAGTCCTGAATATTTATTGGAAGGACTAATGTTGAAGCTGAAACTCCAATACTTTGGCCACCTGATGAGAAGAGCTGACTCATTTGAAAAGACTCTGATGCTGTGAAAGATTGAAGGTGGGAGGAGAAGGGTAGACAGAGGATGACATGGTTGGATGGCATCACCGACTCAATGCACATGAGTTTGAGTAAGCTCTGGGAGTTGATGGTGGACAGGGAAACCTGGCGACCCGCAGTCCATGGAGTTGCAGAGTGGACATGACCGAGCAACAGAACTAACTGTATTTTATATTTTTGTTAACATTATTAACATTATAATTAACATTATATTAATATTATCTTCAATTTGAGTAAGCTTTGCTATTTATAAAGCACTATTATTTATATATTGAAAGGCTTCCCTGGTGGCTCAGTTCGCTTGTAAAGAAGCCTCTTGCGAATGCAGGAGATGTGGGACACTGCCACAGTTCGATCCCTGGATCAGGAAGATCCCCTGGAGGAGGAAATGGCACACCGCTCCAGTATTCTTGCCTGGGGAATCCCATAGACAGAGGAGCCTGGTTGGCTATAGTTCATGGGGTCACAGAGAGTTGGACATGATTGAGCAACTGAGCACACCCGCACATGCTATTTATGTATTATGTTGTTTGATCCACCCAATCATCCTTTATAAAGTAGGCAGAGAGAGGTATAATTATCCACATTAGACTGATGAGAAACTGAGATTTAGAAAGATTAAGGTGCTGCCAGATTGCTCAAGTAGTAAGTGGCTTAACGATGACAATTTTTTGAGAATAAAAATTATTTTTTTGTGGTCCCAAGGGTGGATATGAGTCAAACTCGGGTACTTCTTTTTCACACTTGAATATCATCTGTACATTGTAATCTGAAGGCAGTCTTCTGGAGAATTATTTCTTGGGAGTCTGTGTTTTTTGGGTTCTGTTCAGGCCTCCAACTCACTGGATGAGTACTAGAGACTTCCAAAGGAGAGAGCAAAATCCTTTCTTGGAAAATTAACCAAGACAGCTCCTCTCGCACTCTCCCAGTCTGCATCCTGGCTGTGCACTTTGCCTGCTCCTTAGAGGCTTCCATCAGGGTTGTTCTCATCCTTTTCTACTGCTTGCATTTATTCCTTAAGGCTTTGGTGGTTCTAACGTATGTATGAGCAGTTGTGATAACCGTGGTCTCATTTCTCCAATACAGAAGACACTTTAGCCTCCTTCTTCCAAATACCCTTCAGGACTTCACTTTAGAATTCAGCTTTGCCCCTAGTTCAAAGTCTGCCTTTGTCCAACCCAGATGGCAGCTATCATGCTCTAGAAAAATTAAAAATTCACCTAATAGGAAATATATATTTTTTAGCAGAAAACACAGCTGTCTCATCTTTTGCTTCCATGAGTATAGGCTCTTATAGGCCAACTTCCCTGTAAAAATCCTATTGTTTGCCTGGTTTCCCACTGTAATTACTATTAGCTCCCCTTTCACTCTCAGAAGTGTCTCAGATTACACAATAAACTGAATGGCCATCCTACTCAGATGACATCTCCCCATGGGAATTCCACATATATGTTTTAGAATAACTGGTAGCATTTGGTGCCTCTCAGCATTAGTTAGGTAATGTTAATCAGGAAGCTTATTAAAAACAGATTTCAAGCGCCTCTGCTCCCTTCTCCACAGAAAACTACAGAAGCAGCATTTTAAATTTTTTAAAAAGCTTTTTGTTTTGTATTGGAGTAGAGCTGATGAACACTGTTGTGATAGTTTCAGAGGGACAGCAAAGGGACTCAGCCACACATTCACATGTATCCCTTCTCCCCCAAACTCCCCTCCCATCCAGGCTGCCACATAAACATTGAGCAGGGTTCCCTGGGCTATACAGTAGGTCCTTGTTGGTTATCCATTTTAAATATAGCAGTGTGTACATATTCATCTCAAACTCCCTAACTATCCCTCCCTGTCATCTCTCCCCTCTGGCAACCATAAGTTCGTTCTCTACATGTCAGTGAAACAGCATTTTTGGAGTAGAGATAAAGCATCTGTATTTTGAGAAAGTTCCCAAGTGATTCTGATCATCTTCTTCTACTTTGGGGCTTACTCTTCAGGAGTAATTCTGCTCTACCCCCTTGGTAGCTTCATGACCTTGGGCAGATTCTTCAGTTGCTCTAAATCTAATTTCATCTGTGAGGATAAGCAAGCTGCTATAAAAAGCACCCCGAGAATCTCAGTGACTTAACACAACATAGGTTTATTTCTCATTTGTGCCATGGTCCAGCACAGGCTGGATGGTGTTTCTGCCTCACACAGGAAGTCAGGTCCAGATTCCTTCCATCAGGCGCTACCAACTTCTGCAGAGTTTCCTGCTGGATCCTCTGAGCCAAGCTGGCGAATGAGAGAAAAGCAAGGACAGGGAGCATCATGCAGGGCTGTCAGGGCCAGACCTGGAATGGCACACATGACATCCATAGTCTACTGGCTTAAACATAGGAACATGGTTGCCCCTAACCATAAAAGATGACAGAAATGCCATGTCTTTGTACATGCAGGAGAAAGTAAGGGGTTGGATTTGGTCCCTGCCATAGACCCCTATTCTGGTCATCAAATGTTTGCTGATGCTTAGTCCTTCACATAGACAGTCCGCAGGAGACAACCCAAATCCTAGAGCCCTTCCAGTGCCTGCCACTAGTTTCCATCCAGGATTGCCAAGGGATGCACAATCCTCCCCATCAAGTCCAGATGCTACCCTCTTCTTGTCTAGAGATCTGTGCGTGCGTGCCTGCTCAGTCACTCAGTTGAGTCATGCTGACTCTTTGCAATGCTATGGACTATAGCTGACCAGGCTCCTCTGTCCATGGGATTTCCCAGACAAGAATACTGGAGTGGGTTGCCATTTCCTCCTCTAAGGGATCTTCTGACCCAGGGATCCACAAGCATCTTCTGCGGCTCTGGCATTGGCAGACAGATTCTTTACCACTGAGCCACCTGGGAAGCCCCTAGAAATTTTAACTTTAGATCAAAAAGACAACTTATACTTCCTTTCTCCGATGCCCACCCAATATACAGTGATGGGTTAAGGGAAGGGTATTCTCAATAGAAAATCCCACATGGCTCAGACAGTAAGGTGTCTGCCTGCAATGCAGGAGACCTGGGTTCGATCCCTGGGTCGGGAAGATCCCCTGGAGAAGGAAATGGCAACCCATTCCAGTATTCTTGCCTGGAAAATCCCATGGGCGGAGAAGCCCGTTAGGCTACAGTCCCTGGGGTCGCAAAAGTCGGACATGACTGAAGTGACTTAGCAGCAGCAGCAGCAGAAGGGCAGGAAGAGGTTCCATTCCTTGAGGTCAGAGATGTATTTTCATTAGACCTTAACTTGGCTTTCTGGGAAGCATTACTTTGTCCCTCATTCTCTGGCCCCTGACTTACTCTTTGTGGTGTTTTTCCCCAGTTGATAATCTCTCTGTCCATGGCTTAAGAGAGCACTGGGGCATATGTCTTGAAGTTTTATAGGAGTCCGTTTCCTACTGAAGCGGATTTTGAGGCCCAGTGGCTGCTTTACAGCTGGGAAAGTTCTTGCCACCAGTTAGTTGCGTGTGCTCGTAGCCACTCCCAAAGTTCTTTCCTAATAACAACCCTCAAGTCTGATTTCTAGCTTTCCTGGTTTGCCTCCATCATTTCCCCTTATCCCCCACTCTCTGTCTCTCTCTCCTTAGTGGTGACCACCCTGAACTCATCTGAAACAACATGAAGGAAAGAGTCACACCTAACCTGATTTGGTCAAAAGCCAAGTCACTTTATTCCGTTGAGGAATGTTACTAGATCTTTGTCACTCAATCCTTTTCTAAGAGTCTTAACTTTGGGAATCTAGAAGTTAGTTTTCCCAAACCTGCTGCCCTGAATTCCTGGACTCAGCCTCTCTCCTTCCACTGTAACTTGTAAACTGGCTAGGTGATTTGATTCCTATGTCGTTTTTCGTTGTTGCTCCTGTTCACGTGTTCGTTTTGTCAGACCTTGTCAAAGTGAAAGAAAGAAAAAGAAGTTGCTCAGTCGTGTCTGACTCTTAGCGACCCCACGGACTGTAGCCCACCAGGCTCCTCCCTCCATGGGATTCTCCAGGCAAGAGTACTGGAGTGGGTTGCCATTGCCTTCTCCAGGGGAATCTTCCCAACCCAGGGATCAAACCCAGGTCTCCCGCATTGCAGGCAGACGCTTTAACCTCTAAGCCACCAGGGAAGAATAGCCACACTTCCACTAACACTTTGATATATTCCAACTATTTTTTTTGGCATTATACAGTTCAAATATACATTACTTGTCTTCCAAATTAAAGAAGCTGACAGTTTTACCAAATATTTCACCGTATAACATAATCACAACCTTTCTGGGCTTTGGTGTCAGTTTCTTTGCTACCCATTACCCAACTGCTAAGCCAATGTCATCTATTTTGGGGTTTTTTTAAGGCAGAACCCCTACTTCAAAGCACCAATAGAAGTATTCGGGCATACTAAGTCACTCAGTTGTGTCCAACTCTTTGCAACCCTGTGGACTATAGCCCGCCAGGCTCCTCTGTCCATGGGATTATCCAGGCAAGAATACTGGAGTGGATTGCCATGCCCTCCTGATCCAAGGATCTTCCTGACCCAAAGATCCAACTTGTGTCTCTTACGTCTTCTGCATTGGCAGGGGAGTTCTTTACTACTAGCAACACTTGGGAAATGCAATTCAATATGTGTTAGTCACTCAGTCGTGTCCGATTCTTTCTGACTCCATGGACTGCAGCCTATTAGGCTCCTCTGTCCACGGAATTCTCCAGGCAAGAATACTGGAGTGGGTTGTCATTTCCTTCTCCAGGGGGTCTTCTCACCCTCAGGATCAAACCTGGGTCTCCTGCATTGCAGGTGGATTCTTTACCGTCGGAGCCACCAGGGAAACCCTCAATACAAGTATATGTGCTATCTAATATAACAAAATAACCAGAAAAGACTTTTTTATTCCTTGCTTATGTCACCAAGATATACTCGGCTCCACACACATGTTCAGGTACCCAGGCTCCTTTTATCAAATGGTTCAAATGTTCCCTTAGTGCCTTCAGGCTCTCTCTGGATCCTTTATATCCACTCAGTAGATAAGGGGTGAGAAACAGGCTGGAGGATTAGGTGGGAGATTTTAATGGGTCAATAGTTTATATCCCTTATGCCCACATTCTCCTAGCTATACCTGACTGAAAGAATGCCTGGCATATATAGTCAAGGAGAAAAGAGAAGTTATTAGATAACTAGCAACTGGCTAGCCTTTGTTTGCCTTATCTGTGAAATGGGGATAATCATAATATCTACCTCATAAGATTGTTGAGGGATTATATAAAATAATTGATGGAAAAAACAGTCTGGCATAAACTCACAGTAAATGACCAGCATATACTAATATACTAATTTTTCCATCATTATTATGCATATTTTCAGTATTGGCCAAAGTCAAATATTCTCTGTGAGATGTTTTTACCTAACTTGAAAGCACTCAACTGTGCAACCTCTCCATGATGAGACAAAATCCACCCGAGGTGAATTCCTGCCTCAGAAATCAGGCTCTTCTAGGGAATTCACAGATAAAAGACATCAGACTCCTTTGACAAAGAGGGTCACACTGGTGAAGACACTCCACAGTAAGTCATTGTGTGAGAGGACAAAACAGCAGAAAATGGACCTCACTGTGGTCAAAAGTAACGGTATACATGTCTAGAGAAAAGGTAAAAACTGCTGAAATTCTGAGCTAGCAATCACCACTGAGAACAGAGTCTACAAGTATGTGAGTCTTGAGCCCCCACTGTGTGTCTGGACCTTGACCAAGGGTCAGAGGAAAAGGGCAGGCACACAGCTGCAATGGATCCCAAGAGTCTGGGACCCACGACATTCATTTCTGATTGTTTGGAAGACGTTTCTTCAAAACATTATCAATAATGGCTGTTTCCCTAGGTTCACTCACAAAATCAGAGTTCATTTTGAAAAGTTTGCAATCAGAGTTCATTTAGAAAAGTTCTCATTAATGTAGTGGTACGAGTTTACCGTCCTGGTTTTCAGTTATTGTTTTTTGGCTTGACAGCCGTATGGGATTTTGAAAAATCACTCAACCTTCAGATTCTGTTAACACTTACTAAAAGGAATAATACTATATAGGTTTTGTACTATGTCAGCTTAGCTAAGCTGGAACTATGTTTCCCTGAATTTCCGTCTCTGCACAGTTCTGGATTGGCATGAGCCCCAAGAGACATTGATTTGGAAGATGGAAGTGAAGCAGATGCCACGTTCTTAAGCTCAGAATTAAGGGCAAGACACCAGGTGCCATTGTAGCTCGTGTACTTTGTCTCTGATCTCATCTTGATGATCCGGAGTCACAGACAGGCTTGCAGCTGCTGTAGCGCTAACTGAGTCCTCCTTTCGTTTTTCTAGCTACTTTCTAGTCAGTTGCATGTGTGGCTTTGTTATGAAAGTTTTCACCTTCTCCTGGAGATCATCTGCATTGTCAAATCTGAGGGGTTAGAAAGAGTGTAAGACCAAGGCAGAGAAAATTTCGCCACTGAAATGCCATGTAATGTCAGCATCCCATGATTAATACCATCCTTTTCTTCACTCTGACCACATGAAGCCTCCAATCTGATGCTTCATTCTCTCATTTTGAACAAAAGTCAGATTCACAACTTTACCCCACCCCTCTGGGTTGTGAAGTCACATGTATTAGGCTTTTCAAGAGCTTATCTGTCTAGTAGCTTTAAAAAAAATAGTCATAAAAGCTCATCTTCTATGCTGGTCTCCCTTATTCAATATTTTATTTTCCTCACTGAGATGCTGGCTGTCTGGTATTATAAAGACCCAGAGTGAGACTTACTTATAGTTCATAGAAAAATTAGACTGAGACTATTTGGGACATTTTATCACTGGAGTTGGAATTGGTGGGAGCTCTTTAGTGGTGAATAGAATGGTGTCTTCAGAGAGAAGATACTAGTGAGACCATGGATGTGCAGAAGGTAAAGCAGGAGGAAAGCAGGAAGGAGAAAGAGCTAGTGCCTTTGGGAGAATTTTCTTTCTGCTTTCCTTATCTCACAGTAGACCCATCGCCAAACATTCTGTCTTAAAATCAGTGAGTTGGTTTCCTGTAGCTACCATAGGAATGACCACAAGCTATTTGTATCATTTTTTTTAGATTCCGGATAGAAGGAATATCATGTAATATTTGTCTTTCTCTGACTTACTTCACTTAATATGATAATCTTTAGGGTTATCAACATGGATGAACATAGGTTCATCATCCATGTTGCTGCAAATGGCATTATTTCCTTTTTTATGGCTGAGGAATATTCAATTGTATATATGTACCACATCTTTATCTGTTCCTCTGTTGATGGACATTCAGGTTGCTTCCATGTTTTGGCTGTTGTAAATAGTGCTGAAATGAGCACCAAGGTGCATGCATTTTTCAAATTATGGTTTTCTCCAGATGTATATCCAGGAGTGGGATTGCTGGATCATATGGTAGCTCTATCTTTAGTTTTTAAGGAATACCCCCATACTGTTTTCCATAGAAGCTGTACGAATTTACATTCCCACCACCAGTGTAGGAGGGCTCCCTTTTCTCCACACCATCTCCAGCATTTGTTTTTTGTAGACTTTTTGATGATGGCCATCTGACTGCTTTGAGATGATACTTCATTGTAGTTTTGATTTCCACTTCTCTGATAATTAGTGATGTTGAACATCTCTTCATGTGCTTTTTGGACATCTCTATATCTTCTTTGGAGAAATGTCTATTTAGATCTTCTGCCCATTTTTGATTAGGTTACTTGTTTTTTTACATAGAGCTGCATGAGCTGTTTAAAGTCCAACAATCCATGATGTCACGGTAAGAATTCTCTGATAAACTGTGAAGCATAGAGGTAAATTTCATTTATTAAATCTCTTTTATGAACATTGTTAAGAGTCCTTATGACGGAGAGATATGTGATTATTCTGTAGAGTGTATTTTTTCCAGATTTCTGACTCTAGCTAGTGTAAAAATGTACATAACTAGAAGATTCTTCAACACATAGGTTATACATAATGAATAAAACATCAGGCAATAAGGAAGCAGATAGTACTAACAGCTTCCAAAATCAGGATCATCTGCACATTTTTCTCTATTCATCCTCCCATTCTTTCTCCTCTAACACCTACAAAAGAATTTGAGTCACTGATTTTCCATCTTCCTTCTTGCCTGTAATCTCCAGAGATTTGCAACACTGCCATTTCTACAGTAATCACTACGAGGTTATTGTACTGGAATAATATTTCTTTCAAAAAACTGCCAAGAAGCTTATTATGTTAGTCCCTATCAAAGGCGTGGGTTTTTTTGTTTTTTGTTTTTTCCCCTACTTCTAACCGTGCTTCATTTTCCTTGCCTTCCTGTCTCTGGAAACAATTCTTAAGAAATAAATAAGCAAACAATGGAATACACTGAGAAGAAGTAATGAGGAAAACATGTTAACAAAAATGTGAAAGCAACTTAGAAGATGAGGCTGTATTTAAATATAGCCTGCTGATTAAGGTTTAGTGTTTGTTCTTCTTTTTTTTTTTTTTTTTTTTTTTTGAGCAGTTTGGAAAGACATTTGCTGGTAACACAGATGTGCCAACAGGCTTCTCAAGTAAATATTGACTTCAGTTGACAAACCCTGACATTTTCTTTGGTTTTTCTGACACTAGCAAGACACTTGCTTCATAGTACGTGCAGGAAGGTAGAGGGTAAATAAGCAAGCAGATGGTTACTGACTCTACAGGGAAAATGGGCAGTAGTCCACCAAGAGCACAGCTCCCAAAGCCGTGGTTCCCAAACCTGGGGTGGAAATAGAAAATGCATACAGGTTCTCGGCCAGGTTTTAATTCAGAAAGTTAAGTGATTGCCCAGGCATCTGTATATTGCTTAAGCTTTGATATACAAGCAGATTTGGAATTACAGCCCTAAAGGCTTCTATCTAGCACAGTTATAACTACTGGCCCAGGACCTACGTCAGCAGAGCTCTTGGGGGCCAAGATGGAATAAGATGTGAAGGATGCATTAACCTTATGTTCTACAGAGAAGGTCCCTCAAGGTTATGGTTGAAGCACATGGCCACTGTGTCTATTTCTTGCATAAAGAGTGGAATTTATCCCATGGGCTGCCAATCTGGCACCCATTTGGAGCATTAAATTCACTTAGCAAGTCAGAAAAGGAGGCTTTTTAAAAACACCATTTCAGTTAGGATAAATTTCAGCTATGAATGCTTATACTCTCTTTTTTAAAAATTAATTTATTTTTCATTGAAGGATAATTGCTTTACAATATTGTGTTGGTTTCTGCTATATATCAACATGAATCAGCCTTAGGTATACCAATGTCCCCTTCCTTTGAACCTCCTTCCTACCTCCTTTCTTTACTGCAGATAGCTGTGACTACTCAGACCTGAACAAGGGCACCTAATTACACCTTATGTTTTAAATATCATGGATCTAAATAGTCTTTTGAAGATCAGTCAATCAGCCCTACTTAGGAAAAGCCAACCACAGTGAGAATAATGGATAAGCCACTGCAGTTCATCATACATGGGTTTGAACACATCTACTTACTTTTTTCTGGCTGTGACTGTGGGCACAACTACTTCATACCAGTTCTTCAGTGTCCTGCTCTGTAAAATGGAGGTAACCACAAGACTTACCATATAGGGCTATCAATAAGTTATAATGACATGTAATACATGTAAAGCTGCTGCTGCTGCTGCTGCTGCTAAGTCACTTCAGTCGTGTCCGACTCTGTGAGACCCCGTAGATGGCAGCCCACCAGGCTCCTCCATCCCTGGGATTCTCCAGGCAAGAACACTGGAGTGGGTTGCCATTTCCTTCTCCATGTAAAGTTCCTATATTATTTTTAAATGTTTCAATTTTATATTGGAGTATAGTTGATTAACAATATTGCATTCATTTCAAGTATATGGTGAAGTGATTTAGTTATACATGTGTCTATTTTATATATATACATATATATATTCTTTTCCCATTTAGGTTATTACAAAATATTGAGCAGAGATCCCTGTGCTATATAGTAGGTCCCTGAGGGTTATCTGTTTTAAATATAGCAGTGTATACATGTCAATACCAAACTTCCAATCTGTTCCTCCCTGCCACCCTTCCCCCTTGGTAACTATAAGTTTGTTCTTGAAGTCCATGAATTTGTTTCTGTTTTGTAGGTAAGTTCATTTGTATCAATTTTTCTAGATTCTGCATATAATCGATGTCATACCTGTCTTTCTCTGGCTGATTTACTTCAGTTATGATAATCTCCATGTCCATCCATGTTACTGCACATGGCATCATTTCACTCTTTTTTAATGGCTGAGCAACATTCTATTGTATATACACATATAAGAAGAAGACCCACATCTTCCTTATCCATTCATCTGTCGATAGACATTTGAGTTGCTTCCGTGTCTTAACTGTTGCAAACAGTGCTGCCTTGAATACTGGAATGCATGTTTACTTTTGAACTATGGGTTTTTTTTTTCCAGATATATGCCCAGAAGTGGGATGACTGGATCATATGTTAGCTCTATTCTTAGTTTTTTAAGGAGCCTCCATACTGTTCTCCACAGTGGCTGTGCAATTTACATTCCCACCAACAGTGTAGGAAGGTTCCCTTTTCTCCACACCCTCTCCAGCATTTAAAACTCCTATATCATTATCTGGCTCATATTAAGCAATAAAAGTATAAGCTATTAAAAGTGTTATTATTGGTATTATATCTGGCAGATAGCCAATATTCAATACATCATGATAATGATCATGATGGTGTCAACTGAGGTTATTCCTTCAGCCCACCATCTCTACAACCACCACCTCTGAGGACCTCAAAGAGAAGCAATTAGACATACTGCTCTTCAGAGTCAAGTTCATATATGATGGACTGTGAAATAACTCAGGGCAGAGAGGGAGCCAACAATCTTCCCTCTGCATAATAAAGCTGATGAAAGTATTTCACAAGAGAGTCAAAGTGATGTCAAGGGGAGGAACAACAACATCTCTTTGCAGATCAAAAAGGACAGAGTCAAATCTTCAGTTCACCCAGGGCATCTAGCCATTGTCTGGAGAAGCAGCTCTAGAGCTTCTGCCTCCTGATACATGAGACTAGATCCTGAAGGACAAGCAAACAGAGGGGTGCTCCCCCGCACATCCATCACTGACATTCAGTGATGAAGGCTGTGGAATTTTTAAGGACTGAGACTGAGCTTGGAACTTAGAGATTTCCAAATGAGAGGGAATTCTAAAGGCAGATGAAAAGTACTAGAAGTGGGAAGGAATGAAAGAGTAAGGACTCTTAGTAGAGGGAGATGAGTAGAAAGTTTAGGATCAAGAGACGTCTGCAAGGCACCCTCACACTGCCTGGGAAATATCCAGGTAAGCCTCTCCCAGCAGGCCTAGGCAGTGAGAACTTGACCCTTGTGTGATCCAGAGAAGCCAACGAAATAACCTGGGGGAGAATGCCAATTCTCCCTCCATCTTTAAAGGTTCCAAAAGGTGTGTGTTGTGGTGGGGGTGGGGGATTATACACGTATCCAAATAGTTATGGAATATCAGCTGTGTGTCCCTACAACTCATTTCAATTCTGACACTGTCCACCTGGAGACAGTCAAGGGCTCAGTCCCACATTTCCGATGCCATTCTCAAGTCCAGGTTGTTACCCAGGCTTCTGACTGACCAGCTGTGGAGTTCCCACAACCTCCTCCTCAGGTCCCATTAATTTGCTGGGATGGCTCAACTCAGAGAAACATCTTACTTATGGAAAAGATGCATAGGGCAAGATATGGGAAAAAGGCATACAGCTTCCATGCCCCCCCCACTTACCACATGCTTACCATTCTCCATAAATCTCCACATATTCACCAACATGGAAGCTCTCCAAATCCTAACCCTTTGGGTTTTTATGGAGGATTCACTATATAGGCATGATTGATTAAATTATTGGCCACTGACAACAGATTAAACTTCCAGTCTGTCTGCTCTTCCCCAGGGTCAGGGATTGGGACTAAATGTTCCAACTTTTGAATCACATGGTTCATTTTTCTGGCAACTGGCCCCAACCTTAGCTGCAGTCCAAATATCACCTCATTAACATAACAAAAGGCACAAGCCTGGCTTTATGGCTCGTATCACTTCGGAAACTCCAAGTGTTTTAGGAGCTCTGCACCAGAAATGGGGGTGAGGACCACATATACTTTTCTTATGATAAATGGCAATCCCCTTCCCCCCAACTCTACAGAACTTCGGTCAAGTAAAGCCCTTCATTAAAAATTGTCTCATACTGAAAAGGGAATCCTCCTATATTGTTGGTAGAAATATAAGTGGGTGCAGTCACTATGGAAAACAGTATGGAGAATCCTCAGAAAACTGAAAATAGAGTTGCCATATGATCCAGCAATTCCTGAAGCATATATCTGAACAAAACTATAATTCAAAAAGATACATGCACTCCTTTGTTCATAGCAGCACTGTTCACAGTAATGGAGATATGGAAACAATCTAGTTGTCCATCAACAGATGAATAGATCATGAAGATCTATATATACATATACATATATAATGGAATATTACTCAGCAATGAAAAGAATACCATATGCGGCAACATGGATAGACCTGGAGATTACCACACTAAGTGAAGTAAGTCAGAAAGAGGAAGACAAATACCATATGATATCACTTATCCACGTAATCTAAAATATGACACAAATGAGCTTTTCTACAATACAAAAACAGAATCACAGATGCAGAGAACAGAATTGCGGTTGCCAAGAGGGAGAGAGGTGGTAGAGGAACAGGGTGGCAATCTGGAGTTAGCAGGTTCAACCTATCATCTATAGAATGGATGAGTAACAAGGTCCTACAGAGTAGCACAGGGACGTACACTCAATATTCTGTGATAAACCGTAATATAATAACCATGTACAATATATAATAGGCGATAAGCCGTCACATACTATAAACCAAGATATAGGAACAATTAAAAAAAGAATGTATATACATGTGTAACTGAGTCACTTGGTTGTATAGCAGAAATTAACAAAATATTGTAAATCAANAACCCCATGGACTGCAGCCTGCCAGGCTCCTCTGTCCACGGGATTTTCCAGGCAATAGTCCTGGAGTGGATTGCCATTTCCTTTTCCAGGGGATCTTCCCAACCCAGAGATCGAACCTGGGTCTCTCACAATGTAGACAGACGCTTTACCGTCTGAGCCACCAGGGAAGTCCCCAAACAATGTATGTAATATCTGAAGATAAAATAAGCATATCAAGTCCCCTTTGAGCACTATAATGTTACTTTTTAAAAAAGGAGAAAAGGAATCCATAGAAATGCTCTGGGGTTGAAAGTTGACAGAGAAAATGGGAGAAGGATATAACACAGTGGGGGTTCAGGCTGGGAGTCACTGAAGCTAATGTCAAGTCTATAATGATGCACTTTTGTGGGAACATGGCCATGAAAGTTACTCACCCTCTTATGAAGAAGGAACCAGAGGTTGTATCTATTTGCTGGAAGGGCAGCCTGAGACCTTCTCTTCATATGTACTGTCTTCTTTTTATTCCCAGCTCCTGGGCAACATGATATTGATTGTCTTGGCAACCCACTTCAGCAAGGAATNAATGTCAAGTCTATAATGATGCACTTTTGTGGGAACATGGCCATAAAAGTTACTCACCCTCTTATGAAGAAGGAACCAGAGGTTGTATCTATTTGCTGGAAGGGCAGCCTGAGACCTTCTCTTCATATGTACTGTCTTCTTTTTATTCCCAGCTCCTGGGCAACATGATATTGATTGTCTTGGCAACCCACTTCAGCAAGGAATTTACACCACAGATGCAGGCTGCCTGGCAGAAGCTGACCAACGCTGTGGCTAATGCTCTGGCCCACAAGTACCACTAGCTGCCTGGCCAACCACATTGGTGCCTATCTGAGGGCCCAGTGTCCCATTATTCATCCCCTGAAGACAAGGGGAGAGAATCTTGACTCCAATGTAATACAAATGAAATAAAAGTCATGGTCTATAATGAATGTCTTTGTATTTTCTCTTTGTTTTTATATTTTATAAGTTGATTCATCTAAAATAAAACATTCTTATTGGAACTGGGAATATTGGGGATTGAGAGTGTGGGGAGGTTTTAGAAGGAACTCTAATAAGATTCTATAAGTGTGGCTTCAATGAGTAGTTAATCCTAGGAGAGATAAGTAGACTCTGGAGATGGACAAAGTCTTTAGCAAAAGGAAAGAAATGGAGTTACTGTTGAGAGACTCAAAATGACTGTTAATAGTGAGTTCTTAGGACATAAAGTAGGGTTACCTGTATAGTCTGTTATTTGCATTGATTCAGGATAAGAGCTCTTTTTGGACCTCTTTTATTTAATATAAAAGTCATATTTTTAGTAGTTATTAAGTGCAATGAAGATGGTACTTTTTAGACATTCAGTCAAGGGATCTGCTCTCAACCTCTTCCTTGCATCTTCAAAGGTACCAATGCTAGGTTACTTAGAAGTTCTGTGTCCTGGAACACCTTTTTAATTCTATGAAGGCTTTGGTAGAGATAACGGCTATTTATGAGGAAAAATGACAAATTCAAGATTCATTCTGTCAGGTCTAATTGACAGAGGAGAAATTGGAGAATCTTCTAAGGAGACCAGAAAAATCAGGAAAAGAAGCAATTGTTGCCTGCAGAAAGAACCAGTGAAGTTTCCTGCGCAGAAGAGTGGCATAATGAATAGGAGATTGTGGGGAAATTGATCCACGTTTGCGTATAGACCTGACAAGGCAGAGT
>SJYX01013740.1:227862-265610 GCA_006410675.1 Oreotragus oreotragus
TGTGAGATGAGTGTAATTGTGTGGTAGTTTGAGCATTCTTTGGCATTGCCTTTCTTTGGGATTGAAATGAAAACTGAGCTTTTCCAGTCCTGTGGCCACTGCTGAGTTTTCCACATTTGTTGGCATAATAACTATAAATGGGAATATAACCTTTTAAAACTGTGAATCACTATACAGTACACCTGTGAGTTACATAATATTGTACAGCAACTATACTCCAATAAAAGAAAACATTTTTAATTTGAAGAAAGTAGTGCTATGAATCAAAGCACCATCAGTACCCTTACACTTTAACAGATAAATATCTATTGTCACCATTAAAAGCACATTTTCCTAAGAAAATTAATTTCTTACATATTTACCTCAGATGAAAGATTCCTCAAGGGACACTATTTTAATAAGGTCTCCATAAGAAATACTGTGTTTTAAAGGAGTTTATTTTTGATGGCCCATTTGTTTGTTCTTCCACAAAATTCAGAAATGGTATATTAGCCTGATTACTCTAATACAGACAATGCTTTCTGTCTCTAATGACCTCTGTTTCAGTTGTATACAGAGAGAGACTGATTGGATCTACAGAATTTGATGGGAGAGATGGGAATCCTAGCTGTCAGCCATTCAGAGACCCTACAGTCACATCTACAGGGCTGTTTATGATCCCACTGCCCACAGTCTACAGAGGAACATTCTGGAAGCTGAGTCGACATCCCAGGATAGGAAATGCAGAGACTATTCATGCACACAATTGCACATTACTCCAAAACTCCTGTTGCCCTTTTATCACTCATGTTTCCTTTTCAAAACAGATTGAATATATTAAAGTTCCCCACTCTAACCAAAAGCCATGAGGTGACGGGAATTTCAGTAGAGGAAAAGAGTGATAGTAATTAAGCCCCTATAATAGTCTGCTCTTCAAACTAGAAAATGACCGTCTCATGCCAGTAAACTATATTTTCCAAGTTATTGGGATGTAGTTGCAATGTAAATTAATTAAGAGAAGGCTACTCTCATTATCTACTGGGTGGGGCTGTAAACTGCAGGGCAATTTGGCAGAAAATATTAAAAGCCATAAAATGCACATGCCTTTCGCTCTAGCAATTCTAACTCTTGGAATTCATCCTAAGGTAATAATTAAGGATGCACAAAAGAACATTTATTTATCTGTTGCTTGGAATTACTAAATCTTGGAAGCACACTAAATGTCCAAAAATAGGATGGTGGCTAAATTATCATAAGGCTGTAAAATAAAATACCATAAAGGGCCATTTAAAGAGATGCAGAAATAGCCCACTGACATACACAGGTTTGTACTACATATTCTTAAACATAAAAATCAAAATACAAATAGCATCTAAGGAGTCACCTCATTCCAAGTGTAATGGATATTATGTAGGTTTACTTTTCTTCTCTGACTTATTTTTCTGTTTGCTACTATTTCTCTGAGTACATAAAGAGTATGCTGTTTTGATAAAGGCAAACATAAAGAGGGAAAACAGTGCAGGAGTTGGTTTTGTTTTTGTTTTTTTGCAACATTCCAGAGAAAAGAAACTAACTAAAAGAGGGAGGATTAGGAATGGGCTTTAGGTAAAACTCCCGACAAGGGTGATTGTGAAGCTCTGAAATGTGCAGTCAACCAAGGTCACAGAATCTCTTTTCCTTGGGGATTTGTAAGAAAAGGGGAGCCAACTTTCATTTGAGGACAGCTCGAATGCAACCCTAACCTCTGTGGCCTCTTGCGGCTCCATGTGCAAAAAGATTGAGGCAAAATACAATTTTCACTTGCTGCCACACAAAGTGATCCACTTCATACACTGCCTCTGATCCTCCACAATCTTTTCCCCCTTTTAAGGGAAGGTAACCCCCAAGGTCTTTCACCCAACACTGAAACCAAATGACCTTGAATTTACAGGCCCAGCCACTTGCCAGAACTTTACTCAGAAACCACAGTAGAATGTTAGTTAACATTCTGCAGCAAACAAATGACTTCTGACTTTTCCACGTTAATTTAATTCTAACTTCAGCCACTTACACTGCCAAATTGAGAAAAAAAAAAAAAAAAAAAAGTGATAGCCTTTATTTCAAATCTTATCTGTGTTTACTTCTAAGTTTTATAGAGAAAAATATAATAAATAATGGCCAAAATAAATGACAGGATATAGCTGGAGACAAACGAACAAGATCAATTCTGACAAGTTCCTTTGCTATAGTAAAGCCCCTAGTTTTGTTTTCTGATAATTTCCTATGAAGACAAATGGAATACTTCCCAAGTCCATAATTAAACATAACTTTGACTTGGTCTTCCAGCCCAGTGAAAAGGGTAGAAGGTAGAGAGGTTGACAGCCAAGCATGTTGAACCAAGAATGCCCAGTTAAAATAGGGTTCTGCTAGTCACCAAATGGAGAAGACTGAGTCAGTGAAGAGAGACACAGAAAAGCCAGGATGAGGGATTCAGACAAGACTGAAATACACAATCCTGTAACACAGCTCAGGCAAGGTGGTGTTCAAGGACAGAAGAATGAGGCAAGTAATGTGTGAAAGGAAACTTAGGGACCAGTCTGTAAGACAAAATCAGGTGGAGGGAAAAAATCCTTCTCCTGAGGCTCTCATGCTTTCTGCACAGGATGACCCATAAACCATGAGCTTTGTCAACAAGGCATCTAAGAGATCCTTCCTTTCTCTAAATATCTGAAGGCTTCAGTTCTAAATAAGGTCATGCATCTTTAAGGTATATTATTCGCTGCATCCAACGTTTAAGTCGTCATTTTTTTTTAATTGGGGTATCATTGCTTTACAATGTTGTATTAGTTTCTGCTGCACAATGAAGTGAATCAGCTGTATGTACATGTCTCCCTCCCACTTGGACCTCCCTCTTGCCCCCACCCCCATCCCACTCCTCTAGGTCATCACAGAGCACCAAGCTGAGCTTCCCTGTGATACACAATAGGTTCCTACTAGCTATCTGTTTTCGAGAAGGCAATGGCACCCCACTCCAGTATTCTTGTCTGGCAAATCCCATGGACAGAGGAGCTTGGTGGGCTGCAATCCATGGGGTTGCGAAGAGTCGGACACAACTGAGTGATTTCACTTTCACTTTTCACCTTCATGCATTAGAGAGAGAAATGGCAACCCACGCCAGTGTTCTTGCCTGGAGAATCCCATGGACGGGGGAGCCTGGTGGGCTGCCATCTACGAGGTCACACAGAGTCGGACACAACTGAAGCGACTTAGCAGCAGCAGCAGCAGCTATCTGTTTTACACATGGTAGTGTATATCTGTCAATCCCAATGTATCCTAACCCTTCCCCCACTATCCCACATCCACACATTTTTTTTCATTTTAATGAAAGAGTGAACAGGACATAAGAGAGACCTATCCCTTTACAATAAGTCTCCTATACACAGTATTCTTGGGCTTCCTTGGTGACTTCAGTAATAAAAGAAACTGCCTGGATATTGTGCTCTAGAGTTTCATTTTCTGGACAGGGCAAGCGTGTATCTCTATTAAGTGCAATTTTAAAAGAGAAAAGTCTAACTATTATTCTTAGGATGGAAATATTCCTAACATATTTTACATAGAAGGGACATAATTTTTTGATGCCTCAGACCAGTAATTATGAACCGCAATGACTATGCAATGCTGCACAGAGATAACTTCAGGGCCCACTGAAGTGTGTCTACACTAAATGACCTGAAACTCCGGTGCTTCCTGAGTTCTTGGATCTGCATTTTGTAGTCTGTCAGGCTTTTACTTCTCAACATTTTTTTTTTTTTAAACTAAAAATGAAAGATCCCTCTGCCCTGGGGTGAAATAGAAGGAACATCAGACTAAGAATCAAGTTGATTCATGTTATTGTTCTAGGTAAATGACCTTGGATATGACACTAAACACCTTTGGGCCTAAGTAAGGGGCTTCCCAGGTGGCACTAATGGAAAAGAACCCACTTGTCAATGCAGGAGACATAAGAGACTTGGGTTCAATACCTGGCTTAGGAAGATCCCCTGGAGGAGGGCACAGCAACCCACTCCAGTATTCTTGCCTGGAGAATCCTATGGATAGAGGAGCCTGGCAGGCTATGATCCACAGGGTCAAAAAGAGTCAGACATGACTGGAGCGACTTAGCACACAATGCTTTATGCAAATTTTCTGCTTCTCATTTGTGTATATTCTTTAAAAAAATAAGTCAGATAAACTTAGCTGGAAAGTAATATAGATACTTAAACATGCAATATGTATCTTTTTACATTCCCTTCTATACATTAGGGCATGACCACATTTGGTTTATCTTAGGAGGAATACCCTTTCTTCCTCATTGGTAACATATCTTTTACTCATCCTTAAAGTCCTTATTCAAATATGGGTCTGTAAAGAGTCTTCTGAATCTTCTATAATAGTCATCACAGACTGCTATTAACGAAACATCATACACTTGTGGGTTAAACAATGAAAATTAATTTCTTGCAGTTTGAGGAGCTGAGAAGTCAAGATCAATGGGCTGGTCTATTTGGTACCTTATGAGGTATCTCTTGTCTGCTGCAGATGGCCATCTCCTGTCTGTGTCCTCATAGGGAGAGAGATCTCTCATGCCTCACATCTCTTTTTCTAATAGCATTAATTCATCACAAGGGTTCCACCCTCATGATCTACTTATCCCCTAAAGGCTCCACCTGCTAATGCCATCGCACTGGGGTTAGGTCTTCAACACACGGACTTGGAGGAGACATTTTAGGCCACGCAATCGACGAAACTGAAGTCATTTCCTCTCCAGTTCCCCGCTAGGCTGGCAGTTCCTCCTCAGGGCTGAACCATACATATTAAGCATCTTTATGATTATGCCCCAATCCCCAGCATACTGCTTGAGACTACGCACAGCCATGGAAAGCATTCAGTCCACCTTCCACAGATCCCAGTTAACAGTACACCATTCTAAAAAGGTTCCTCATAGGATTATCATCAAATCTTCCTTTTACTGCAGTAAAGACATACACAGAGAGAGAATATATGGCATAGTGGTAAAGAATCCGACTGCCAATGCAAGAGATTCAAGAGAGGTGGGTTTGATCCCTTCTCCAAAGGAAGATCCCCTGGAGAAGGGAATGGCAACCAGCTCCAGTAGTCTTGTCTGGAAAACTGCATGGACAGAAGAGCCTGGAGAGTTACAATCCATGGGGTCGTAAGGAGCTGGACAAAACTAAGGGGCTTCCCCATGGCTCAGTGGGTATAGAGTCTGCCTGCAACACAGGAGACACAAGAGCCACGAAATTGATACCTGGGTTGGTAAGATACCCTGGAAAAGGAACGGGCAACCCATTCCAGTAGTCTTGCCTGAAAAATACCATGGACAGAGGAACCTGGCGGGCCAGTCCAGTGACTTGCAAAGAGTTGGACACAATGAAGCACACACAGGCAACTGATCACACACACTAGCACACATGTGTATCACTGCTTCTTCATTTTTTCTTCTAATCATAGAGACCTACTTATAGTTTTAGATCACATCTAATCAAAGCTTTATAAATTCCATACTGCTTAGTTACAATCAGCAAATGACTTGTTGCTAATTGATCACCTGATGTTAATGTTCTGAATCATTGAGTTGTGGGTCCTCGATGTGATGTCTATTTGATGCAAATTTATATTATACTAGGTCAGTCCACTCTCCATTGGTTATGCCTTATCTCCTGGGTAGCACAGTGAGAGAATAAATAAAATGGAATCTAACGATGAGGATTTAAAGTCACAGCACATTGTTGGCCTCCCTTGGTGGCTCAGCACCAAAGAATCCACCTGCCAATGCAGGAGGCTCAGGTTTGATTCCTGATCTGGGAAGATCCCCTGGAGAAGGAAATGGCATACCCGCTCCAGTACCTTTGCCTGGAGAACCCCATGAACAGAGGAGCCTGACGAGCTACAATCCATGGGGTGGCAGAGTAAAGAACAATATCAACATTGCCGTCTTATGTGTCTTACTTCTTATCTGTAAAATGGGTATAACACCATCTACTTCAAATATTTCTTTTGATTGATCAAATGAGGAAACACAACAGTGTACTTTATAAACCAGAGAGCACTACCAAAGTATTTTTTTTTCCATAATATATCTTTGTACAACAAAAACTTATTAGATCTCAGCTGTATTAAAAGTCTTTACTTTAGATCCAATATGATTGAACAAGGTGCTCTAAGAGTTCTAATTTCCTTGGAACAATGTCACAGGGGATCTGTGTGGGCTTCCTCAAGCCACTCTGGACAGGTGGAGGAAGTCTGTTAGTATTTATATGCTTCTGTGTTATAGACAGATGCTTCCAGGTTCCTTCTGGCCATCTTCTGCCAGTTCTAACATATAGCAACTGGCTACAAAGAGGAGCGTTCTAGTGCCACCAACTGCCCACAGACACACCCACTTCCACTCCCTGAGAGGTACCAGACTGCTGGGCAACTTGGCTGCCTGCATAGAAAAATGGGGAAGCACAGTAGACACATTAGCCAATAAAGCACATACTGGCAGCTGAATCAAATATTTAGGCTCTAAGATGTACCCAAATAAATCGTCTGTGTGTTCTAACAAATGTTTTATTTGGAAAGCATTTCCCAGTACAGCTGCTGTCAAAAGTACCCATTTTTCGTGGGTTAAATCAAGGGCTGGAAGTAGCAGAAAGGCATGGAATGTTTTTTAAACAAAATTACATAAGCTGCAAAAAAAATATTAATGTCAACTGTGGGAGGGCATCCTTGAAAAACAAAAGCACTGCTAGTGGTTTTCAAAGTTTATACCAGTTGCAAATGGTAAAAATTTATAAACATAACTACAAAATGAGAAAGTTGTCAGAACTTGGCAAGAGATTTAAAAACTGTGCTATTTTTAAAATATGTAATATATCAATAAGAAGAGATGCCAAGAAAAGATAAAATCAAACAGTCAAGAAGTTAAGCATTATAAATTAAACCCTTCACTCGTCGGATCTTTTTAATAAGCCATCAATCATGAAAACATTTAAGGGTTCTTATACAGGAAGCTAATAATTTGGGGGAGAGACATAATGCAATCCAAATACATAGACTTCCTTAGCAAAATAAACTCTGGGTCCAAAAGCCAGACAGAGCCTCTGATAAGCTGCCAGACTCTATAAAGACACAATAATACACTAGAAGAGACCGGAGAACTACTGACCCCTATTCTTAGGCAATACTGTAATGCATATATAATTCATCTGGGCTACATCATCCTTTTTCAGTTTAGTTCCACCTGTATGGTGCTGTGCTCCAAGACAGAAAAAGTTACTAAAGTTTGGCCCCTTTTAGGCCCCAGATTAAGCTGCCGCATAGCATAGGGCAATGGCAACCCACTCCAGTACTCTTGCCTGGAAACTCCCATGGACGGAGGAGCCTGGTGGGCTGCGGTCCACGGAGTCGCTAAGAGTCGGACACGACTGAGCGACTTCACTTTCACTTTTCACTTTCATGCATTGGAGAAGGAAATGGCAACCCACTCCAGTGTTCTTGCCTGGAGAATCCCATGGACGGGGGAGCCTGGTGGGCTGCCGTCTATGGGGTGGCACAGAGTTTGACACGACTGAAGCTACGTAGCAGCGTAGCATAGGGAGCTCAGCTTGGGGCTCTGTGATGACCTAGACAGGTGGCTTCAAGGGTGGAGGCAAGGCTCAGGAGGGAGAGGAATATATGTATACATACGGCTGATTCACATGTTGCACAGCAGAAACTAACAGAACATTGTAAAGCGGTTATATTCCAGTAAAATATATATATATATATATATATATATTTTTCGTGGGCAAAAATTAAAAAAAAAAATACACAGTGAATATTTCTCCTGTGACTCAAAACAGAAATGATGGCTAAATAGGTTCCATCACCACCAATTTTCAAGACTTTGTGTATAACTACTGATGCCAGTGAAAATACTACATTCATGTTGGCAATGTGATCTATGAATAAAGACAGCTAATAAATTTTTTCCTCCTGAATTGAAAGGAGTTTTAAAAGTCTTTTCGCATGTTTGCTAGCTTGTTTCCCACTTACACATTAACTGGTTGCACAACTACACTGACCAAATCAATAATATTCTTGGTATTATGCAATCAATAAATGTTTATTAAATCAAAGTTAATGGCACAAAAATACTTTCAGGAAAAGAATGATGAAAAAGGAAACTGTAAAATTTTAAAATGCTTTACTCTGACAAAAAAAAGAGAAAATATTTAATATGCATGAGTATGTAAAAATCACAGCAACCTGTTAAATATAATTATAGCTTGAGAATTTATGACTGTTCTAATACTGAGTTTTGAATGATCAGAATGAAAAAACACTGCCAATACATGCAACATCCCCCATTATCCTGATATATTTTCATTGTTAATGTGTCTTTAAAGAATTATGGACAGTCTTTCAAATAGTCTTCAAAGTTTGATTCCCTATAATTAATCCAATCAATAACATTATCAATATGATTAATAATAATCATTTAGAACACCATGGTGTTCATCAGTCACAGATAGTCAATCCATATGATATATGATAAATAATTTCCTTCTGGGCCATCTCAAAAGAAGGGAAAATATCAACTGCATTTAAATATAACCATAAAAAACTGCACACGAAGCCTGATTCTTCTTTCTTTTTGGGGGGGTAAACTGTATAAATCTCAGTTTGTTTTTCTCATCTTGTACGTCTCAGATTGAATCCACGGTAATCACAGCTACAGTGGAGCATCTTCACACATAAATGAAACAAATAACTAGTGGATCGATACAAGGTGACAGACTCTCAGCTAAAACCTTGCCCTAGTGTGACCCAGCATTGGCCTTCTGCACTCCAAAGACTTAATGAATCACCAGGAGAACACTGGAGATCGTCTGGTTTTGCCCATGTAAGAACTGGATTTATGTCAGCACCGGAAAAAAAAAAAAAAAAAAAATCATTCTCTTTCCAGGAGATACATATACCGAAGTAAAGACTATGAAGTACTGGATATAATGATTCAATGCAGCTTATGGCCTTATTTTATAAGTACTTCTTGTATGTTGAAACACCAAGAATGACAGAAAAACAGGATGCCTAATGAGTGAATGATTTAGAATGATATGCACTTTAGAGTAAGCTGTCTCTATGTGGGCAACTGGAAATGGTGCAAGGGCAACATATAAAGGAGACATGGGGAAGCCCTTCCAGAATCTCTGAAGATGTTCCGCTCTACAAAATGTAAAACATGATCTTGCTATTTATCACTGAAGAGGTTCTTACTGTCCCCTAAAGTAATCTTAAATACTTCGAATAAGTACTCTGTGGAGAAATTTTCAGTTCATTAATAAATAAAAATCTATGAAACAGGGCTCCTAAGTGTCAAGAAGAAAGCCACAGGATGAAACAAAACACCACTGAGCTCCCTAAAGACTAGCTTTGTGCCACTTAGCTGAAAAGTGCAGAAAAAGCATGCATGCCTTTATGAGGATGTTACACCTGTGCGCTCCTTTGAAAGGGTTATCACTGTCCACACCTGGCTAAAAAGCAGGGAGAAGACCCAGAATATTCAGACACAGCTTACATAACCACATCCTCCCCCACTTACCCAGAATAAGGCCAACCCACTCCTCAATGGAATTACTGCAAAATGAGGGACAGGAACTCATTCTCAATATGCAGCAACCAAGAAAAATAGGTCTCAACCACAGAAGGAAAGAAGGAAGATTCATCAGCACTGCATCTCAGTTACAGGATATCTGTTCACGTGACAAAATGAAGCAAAACAGGAAATATGTAAACATATCTCAGAATTAAGGAAGGAAAGAATGGGAGAGGGAGAGACAAGGAAGGAAAGGAAGGGAAAAGTATTCATTCCTAAAGAAAAGACAACCTGAAAACAAAAAGCTTCCCATTCTAGAGTAGCAGGATTTTCAAAAATTATTATCAGTGAACAGGGGCTCAGAGATGAAATGATGAAGTAAGAAAAGTTAAAAAGATGCTGCAGAGCCATCAAAACATACTGAAGACCGAAAACATATCAAATCATTGCTGCTAAGTCACTTCAGCCGTGTCCAGCTCTGTGCGACCCAATAGACAGCAGCGCACCAGGCTCCCCCAGTCCCTGGGATTCTCCAGGCAAGAACACTGGAGTGGGTTGTCATTTCCTTCTCCGATGCATGAAAGTGAAAAGTGAAAGTGAAGTCTCTCAGTCATGTCCAACTCTTAGTGACCCCATGGACTGCAGCCCACCAGGCTCCTCCATCCATGGGATTCTCCAGGCAAGAGTACTGGAGTGGGGTGCCATTGCCTTCTCCAAATCAAATCGTTACTAATAAACAAAATAAAAACACCAAGGGAATGAGGAGATATGGCTAGAAACGAGAAAATAAGGCCACAAAATAAATTACTAGTGTTTTTTTTTAAAAAGACTTAATTCCAGTGAATATATAGAGAAAGACAAATACACTTTTTAATGGAGAAAAGACAGGGGGCACAAAGAAGAACCTGAAAACTGCTTATTTTCCAGAAAAGAGCTTCAAAACTGACTATAAAAATATTTCAAGTAATGATACTACGAATTTCCCATAACAAGCAGGAAAAAGATTGCAATGACAGTTAAAAATTGATACAGAATGATCCAAAAGAATTATATGCTTCAGTCACTGAACTTCAAGATACAGAAAAAACATTCTACAGGTATTCAGGCAGAAAAGAGCAATTCACACACATGGCAGGTGGGGGTGGGGGTGAGGAGGTCAAACTAGACTCACTGTTCTATGGGGAACATTCCCTGCCGAAGACAAAATAGCAATGTCTACAGATATCTTAGTGGGATCTCCAAACTTTACAACAAAGCAAAATATCCTTTGAATAGAAAAGAAACTTAGTAAAATAAGCAAGAAGTCAGGGAATACAACATCCATGAGTCCTTCATAAAATAAACTATTCAATAATAAGATCCAGCCAAACAAGTTATTGGGCTTCCCTTGTGGCTCAAACAGTACAAATCCACCTGCAATGCAGGAGACCTGGGTTCGATTCCTGGGTCAGAAAGATCCCCTGGAGAAGGGCATGGTAATCCACTCCAGTATTCTCGTCTGGAGAATCTCCAAGGACAGAGGAGCCTGGAGGGCTACAGACTATGGGGTTGCAAAGAGTGGGACACAACTGAGTGGCTAAGCACAACAAACCAAGCTATAAACACAGAAGTATGCCAAAGAGACTGCTTGAACACTCAAGTTTTACAAAGCTCTGAGGGAAAGCATAATCCAATTCTTTTATTAAATCAATCTGACATTAGGGTATAAAAGCATCTGTTTAATGCGCCCGGACATAAAATATCTTAGGGACTGCAGGGTGTTAAGATATTTTCTGAAAATTACTTGACAATGAAATCTACTTGACCAAGAGATAAATTAAAAGAAACAACTCAGAACAGAAAAGCCATGGGAAAGGACCAGGACGAACATCACACTAACGTAACTGATAAACAGCAAACTGATTTAAATATTTTGGCATTTAACCGACTGATGCACTGTTAAGAACACAACACAGATGTGTATTTTTCAGAGGCTCAGTATATAGCTAGTTCTACACAGTCAACAAAATTTGCTAACTGCTCAACTGATTCAATGAAAGGCAACCTTGACATTTAACTAAACTTTTAATGGCAAAAATAATCATTATATATTCATTAAAATGTTATTTCATAATTCAAAAGTAACCATGTAACTCTAAAAAATCCTAATAAAAAAATTACAGAGAAAGTATGGAAAGACAAAAGCTTATCCCATTTATTCACTCTCAATTTCTACTGGAGGCCTGCCAAAGTGGTTTGTCTAAAATTACCTTGCATCATTTCAACCACTTTTTTCCCCTCTAAACACTACAGTTTAATAATTAATGCACATTTACTTAAATAACTTACAAGTGAAATCAGACGGGTGAATTCAGTGTTAATAAATTTCCTGAAATACAACCTGAATATTTCTTTTAAAAAAGAAACAGATTTTCAAAAAACACCTCAACAACCCACTCCAGTATTCTTGCCTGGAGAATCCCATGGACGGAGGAGCCTGGTGGGCTACAATCCACGGGGTCGCAAAGAGTCGGACACGACTGAGCAACTTCACTTTCACTTTCACTTTCAATCACATCAAAGGGAAAAAGTTAAGAATAAAATATACCTACAAACTGTTAACTGTGACGTCATGGATTAATTAAAATAGGGACAGCCACTTTTACAAGTTACACTAGTATAGTTCATTCAAATACCTTAAACTGTACTCTAACATTACAATGCATTAGATATTTTATAAAATGGCCCCAACTGACCATTCCGTTCTGTCCTAAACTATAGCTATTCGTTGGTTTCTAAAGTTATGCTCTTTTCTCTTTCTGTGTGACTATTTGTATAACTCCTGGTTGAATCTTTCTGTTTCACAATTACTCAATGTTAGCCATCATTCTTCAATGATCATCTCACTTGAAGACCCTCTGGTTTTTTTAACAGGTGGTAACTATTGCCTTTAAAAATCCCATTTTATATTTATATTATCTCACTGCATTTCATCATATCTCTGCATCCAAGTCTTTTATACTTGTTTTATATCAATTCTCTCCACGCTTGACTCTCCCATTTTTCTCTTCTCTTTCCAAAACATTACTTGGCTCATCTCATTTACTCTGACAGCTTCTAGTGCCATCAGTGTAACACTGACTTCCTAAGTAACAGGCCCAAATATACGCCCAGGAAAATCCCTTTGGATTTCTCCCAGGCAATTCCAGTCTCACAACTTCAAAATGCTGCATCATGTTTTGCAAACCCGATCCTCCCAGGAGCACCATCCACCCAGTGATTTCATGAAGCAGTCAGTATTTCCAATAACAAACCTAGTTGCTGCTGCTGCTAAGTCGCCTCAGTCATGTCCGACTCTGTGCGACCCCACAGGCGGCAGCCCACCAGGCTCCTCTGTCTCCGGAATTCTCGACGTAAGAATACTCGAGTGAGTAGCCATTTCCTTCGCCAAAGCAGGCATGCATGCTAAGTAGCTTCAGTCGTGTCCGACTCTGTGCGATCCCATGGACGGCAGCCCACCAGGCTCCTCTGTCCACAGGATCCTCTAGGCAAGAATACTGGAGTGAGCTGCCACTTCCTTCGCCATAACAAACTAATTACACCTCAGTAATAGCTCAGTTACAGCTCAAGCAGGCAGCAGATCCTCCAGATGCATAGGCAGATCCACTGCCCCCACCCCCGAACTCCCACTCCTACCCCACAAGAAGCGCCCCCTTTTCATACTTTGTCTCTTCCAGCTGGAGCCTGACTAGCTATGCCTTATGCAAAAGAGGGGAAATGGTATCAGCACTTGCTTAATTGGTTATGCCCAGGACCAATCAGGGGAGGGAGTGTGTTTGTTATGGATTTTCTTGCCAGTGGTTCTCACTCTGGCCCTAGAGCTACCCCTTTCATGGGCTTTGTTTTCTATTTTTCTTTTTTAACCCTCTGCTTGGTTCCCCAATCTTGGGCACCTTTTCCTGTTCTAATTAGCAGACATCTTTATCTCCATCTTAGGTGCTAACACTCCAAGCCAAGTCACCACCATTTCATGCTGCCCTATAATAGACCCAACTCCAGTTTTTTTTTGCAACCTTCCAATCCATTTTCTATACAGAAGTCCATGCGATTTTCTCAGATGTCCTGACCACATGAACCTCCTGCTTGCAGTCTTTCAGACTACGACTGCATGTAAAGTGAAATGGAATAATGTCCTCACAATGCTGAAACACAGTAATAACTAAGTAGATGGAATATGTAAATTCTGACAAAATGCATTATGAGAAAAAGGAAAATGACTAAACAATGAGATGCAAGGTATATCTCCTAACAATATTAAAATTTCTAAGTAAGTATGCATCTGTTAACATAGTTCAAAACATATATATAACCAAAATATATAGAAACAATGAGAAGCTAAAAGAACCATGACCAGAAATGGAGATTTTTAAGCCATGCTTTAGTCATGAATAGATTAGCTAAGCAAAAACCAGTAAGGCTATAAAGATTTTGAGCAAAATAATTTAAAAGCTTTATCAACTGAATAAAGTGATTTAATAACAATAAGTGATCTACACTATTTCCAAACACAAAGCATTTACAAAAGTTGTTCTGGGAGTAGACCATATAGTAATACTATAAATAATTAATATCAAGCAGACAATACACTGTAAGTACAACACAACGTAGCGAATTTGATTATTAAAACACAACACCGACTCGATGGACATGAGTTTGAGTGAACTCTGGGAGTTGGTGATGGACAGGGAGGCCTGGTGTGCTGCAATTCAGGGGGCTGCAAAGAGTCAGACACAACTGAGCAACTGAACTGAACTGAAGACTCATTTGAAAAGACACTGATGCTGGGAAAGATTGAAGACAGGAGGAGAAGGGGAAGACAGAGGATGAGCTCCCAGTCAACCACATAAGGACAAGGAAAGATCACGGCATCTGGTCTCATCATTTCATGGGAAATAGATGGGGAAACAGTGGAAACAGTGTCAGACTTTATTTTTGGGGGCTCCAAAATCACTGCAGATGATGACTGCAGCCATGAAATTAAAAGACGCTTACTCCTTGGAAGAAAAGTTATGACCAACCTGGATAGTATATTCAAAAGCAGAGACATTACTTTGCCGACTAAGTTCCGTCTAGTCAAGGCTATGGTTTTTCCTGTGGTCATGTATGGATGTGAGAATTGGACTGTGAAGAAGGCTGAGCACCGAAGAATTGATGCTTTTGAACTGTGGTGTTGGAGAAGACTCTTGAGAGTCCCCTGGACTGCAAGGAGATCCAACCAATCCATTCTGAAGGAGATCCACCCTGGGATTTCTTTGGAAGGAATGATGCTAAAGCTGAAACTCCAGTACTTTGGCCACCTCATGCGAAGAGCTGACTCATTGGAAAAGACTCTGATGCTGGGAGGGATTGGGGGCAGGAGGAGAAGGGGACGACAGAGGATGAGATGGCTGGATGGCATCACGGACTCGACAGATATGAGTCTGAGTGAACTCCGGGAGATGATGATGGACTGGAAGGCCTGGCGTGCTGCGATTCATAGGGTCACAAAGAGTAGGACACGACTGAGCGACTGAACTGAAACAACCAACACGCAACCTTCTGTACCCAGATAACCACTCTGCTTTCAACTCTCTATAACAGTTTTTAACAAATTACATGAGACGTTCAACCCTTACTATAAAACAGACTTTGTGTTAGATGATTTTACCCAACTGTAGGCTAATGTAAACTGTTCTGGGCACACTTAAGGTAGGCTAGGCTAAGCTAGGAGAAGGCAATGGCACCCCACTCTGATACTCTTGCCTGGAAAATCCCATGGACAGAAGAGCCTGGTAGGCTGCAGTCCATGGGGTCGCTAAGAGTCAGAAACGACTGAGCGACTTCACTTTCATGCATTGGAGAGGGAAATGGCAACCCACTCCAGTGTTCTTGCCTGGAGAATCCCAGGGACAAGGGAGCCTGGTGGGCTGCTGTCTATGGGGTCGCACAGAGTTGGGCATGACTGAAGCGACCTAGCAGCAGCAGCAGCAGGCTAAGCTATGATGCTTGGTATGTCAAGGTATATTCATGCATTTTCAACTTAAGATATTTTCAACTAATGGTGGGTTTATCAGTATACAACTTCAATAAGAGTCAAGGATCTATAAATAACTCAAGACTCTCGGAGAAAAATTACAGTGGAATACAGAAAATAAATAGTTCAAAACTTCATATCAAAACTCATAAGAGAGTTATTGCTGTGCTAATTATACACTGAAATCTTAAAGTATAAAAAATTAATTAGTTCAGTGACTAAATTTATTAGACAAAGAATATGAGAATAAACTCAGAAAATTAAAGACAAAAACTAGGAATATGTATAAAACAAAAAAAATAGGAACAACAAATAACAAAATAGGAGGTTTTTTAAAAGATACAAAATGGACAAATCTCTGGCAAGACTTACCACAGGAAATAAAAGAGAAATGAAAATTGTAAAAACATTCATTTTGAAATAAACTGAATAAACTGAAAAGGGAGACATACTATAAATACAGCAAGATTAAAGATGTAATTAATGGACAACCGTGAACATCCTTGCTGTGGCCTGAAATGAGTCTCCCATAAATTTTTTATGTTAAAGTCCTACTAACTCAGAATGTGACTGTATTTGGAGACAGAGCCTTTACACAGGTAATTAAGGTAAAATGGGGTCAAATTGGTAGGTTTTAATCTAATATGATTGGGTATACAAAGGAAAGACTAGGCGAAAGCACAGGGAGAAAAAAGCCATCAATAAGCAAAAGAAAACGGCCTCAGGATAAATCTATTCCATCAACAACTTATCTGGGATTTCAAGCCTCCAGAAATGTTAAGAAAATAAATAGCTGTTATTTAAGTCAAGAAAAACTAGAGATCAAACTGCCAACATCTGTTGGATCGTCAAAAAAGCAAGACATTTTCAGAAAAACATCTATTTCTACTTTATTGACCATGCCAAAGCCTTTGACTGTCTGGATCACAATAAAATGTGGAAAATTCTGAAAGAGATGGGAATACCAGACCACCTGACCTGCCTCTTGAGAACTCTGTATGCAGATCAGGCAGCAACTATTAGAACTCGAATGGAACAACAGGACCTGGTTCCAAATAGGAAAAGGAGTACGTCAAGGCTGTATATTTGCACGTCATGTCAAGCATGTCACCATGCTTATTTAACTTATATGCAGAGTACATCATGAGAAACGCTGGGCTGGACAAAGCACAAGCTGAAATCAAGACTGCCGGCAGAAACATCAATAATCTCAGATATGCAGATGACACCACCCTTATGGCAGAAAGTGAAGAGAACTAAAGAGCCTCTTGATGACAGTGAAAGAGGAGAGTGAAAAAGTTGGCTTAAAACTCCACATTCAGAAAACAAAGGTCATGGCATCCGGTCCCATCACTTCATGGCAAATAGATGGGGAAACAGTGGAAATAGTGGCAGACTTTATTTTTTTGAGCTCCAAAGTCACTGCAGATGGTGACTGCAGCCATGAAATAAAAAGATGCTTACTCCTTGGAAGAAAAGTTAGGACCAACCTAGAAAGCATATTAAAAAGCAGAGACATTACTTTGCCAACAAAAGTGCGTCTAGTTAAGGCTATGGCTTTTCCTGTGGTCATGTATGGATATCAGAGTTGGACTATAAAGAAAGCTGAAAGCCTAAGAATTGATGCTTTTGAACGGTGGTGTTGGAAAAGACTCTTGAGAGTCCCTTGGACTGCAAGGAAATCCAACCAGTCCATCTTAAAGGAAATCAGTCCTTNGAAGAAAAGTTAGGACCAACCTAGAAAGCATATTAAAAAGCAGAGACATTACTTTGCCAACAAAAGTGCATCTAGTTAAGGCTATGGTTTTTCCTGTGGTCATGTATGGATATCAGAGTTGGACTATAAAGAAAGCTGAACGCCTAAGAATTGATGCTTTTGAACGGTGGTGTTGGAGAAGACTCTTGAGAGTCCCTTGGACTGCAAGGAAATCCAACCAGTCCATCTTAACGGAAATCAGTCCTGAATATTCATTGGAAGGACTGATGCTGAAGCTGAAACTCCAACACTTTGGCCACCTGATGCAAAGAGTTGACTCATTTGAAAAGACCCTGATGCTGGGAAAGATTGAAGGCAGGAGGAGAAGGGGAACAGGGAGGATGAGATGGTTGGATGGCATCACCGACTCGATGGACATGAGTTTGAGTAAACTCAGGAGTTGGTGATGGATAGGGAGGCCTGGCGTGCTGAGGTTCATGGTATTGCAAAGTGTTGGACACGACTGAGTGACTGAACTGAACTGAAGCCACCAAGTCTACAATATTTTGTTATGACAGTTCAGGCAAACCAATAAAATCTTCATGACAATACATTTAAAATCTTAAAATAAATGAACAACTTTATAGAAACATATAACTTACCAAAATCATCTGAAGAAGAAACTGAAAGCCTAGTCTTTTTACCACTAAAGGAAATGAATTTCAAGTTCAAATTTTAGCCACAGACAAAATTCTACTCCCAAATAGCTTTATAAGTGACTCCTACCATATATGTAAAGATAAGATTATTCAAGTTATTCACATGCTCTCAAAGAAGAGAAACACAAAGATTCAAACATGGATACCAAATTCCATTCCAAACAGTTTAAGAAAAGAAAATTACAGGTCAAACTCACTTCGTAGATACAAATATTCTATATAAAATTATCTTGACAAAATGCACAGAAAACACTAACCACAGAATAGGTATACAGACATGCTCAATCACTTCAGTCCTGTTCTACTCTGTGCGACCCATGGACTGTAGCCCGCCAGGCTCCTCTGTCCACAGAATTCTTCAGGCAAGAATACTGGAGTGGGTTGCCATACCCTTCTCCAAGGGATCTTCCCAACCCAGGGATCGAACCTGTGTCTCTTAAATCTCCTGCCTTGGCAGGTGGGTCTTTACCACTAGCGCCACCTAAGAAGTCTACAGAATAGATACATATTCAGCCAAATTAAAAATAATAACTTTATTTAAAAAGTAAAAAGAAGGTCCACAATCTTGGAGAAAATATTTTCAATGCATTTAATCAGCCCTGTTTATCTACACTGAGAGGGAGAAGAAAAACTGACTACCATTCAATAGAAAAACAGGCGAAACATGTGAAAAAGAATTCCACAGATGAAACCCAAATAACCAATAAACATATAAACCTTTAGTAACAGAAAATCACCATTAAGGCCTGAAGGAAACACTATTTAACACCAGACTGATAAAACTTTAAACATCAGCAGAAACCAAGAGTTGGTAAGGATATGGAGAAATGGAGCTATTAAACAGTGTTGCAACAATATGGAAAATCATCCGGGCACTACATAGTGTTACTGAAAATGTGCATTTTCTACAATCCAGCAATTCTACTCCTAGGCATATATTCCAGAGAAACCTTCTACCTGGGCACCAAGACACATGCAAATGACTGTACACAGCAGTATTATTTAAAATAGCAAATAAATAAATAAATAAATAACAAGAAATAGAAATATCTACTGCTGAAAATGGATAAATTACAGTACGGTCATAATAAAAAAAGAGTTCCATTCAGTTGTGGAAGTAAATAATTTTACCTACATTCACCAATGTGGATGAATATCAAAAACAAAATATAAGTAAGAAAGGCAAGTTACAAAAGAAAAGAGCATAACCCTACTCATCTGATGTGCTAAGTTGCTTCAGTCGTGTCTGACTCTTTGCGGACCCTATGTACCGTAGCCCACAAAGTTCCTCTGTCCATGGGGATTCACCAGGCAAGAATACTGGAGTAGGTCACCTCCTCCAGGGGGCAACCAGGAATCGAACCTGCAGCTCTTATGTCTCCTGCACTGGCAGACAGGTTCTTTAACACTAGCACCACCTGGGAAGTCCCTAACTAAGTGAAAGTCACTCAGTCATGTCCAACTCTTTGTGACCCCAAGGACTATACAGTCCATGGAATTCTCCAGGTCAGAATACTGCAGTAGGTAGCCTTTCCCTTCTCCAGGGCATCTCCCCAACCCAGGAATGGAACCCAGGTCCCTTGTATTGCAGGCAGATTCCTTACCAGCTGAGCCACAATGGAAGCCCAAGAATACTGGAATGAGTGGCCTATCCCTTCTCCAACAACTCTTATTGAACCTGGGTCTCCTGCATTGCAGGTAGATTCTTTACCAACTGAGCTATCAGGGAAACTCTACTCATCTGATATCCCCCAACAAGATGAAGTGAACTATATATAGTTCCTGAATATGTCCTTATATGTGATGACAAGTATCATAAAAAGGAAGTTAAATATAATACAAGGATAAAGCTCATGTCTGAGACTAAAAGTTTAGTTGCTAAGTCGTGTCTGACTCTTTGTG
Source organism: Oreotragus oreotragus (assembly GCA_006410675.1). NCBI lineage: Eukaryota > Metazoa > Chordata > Mammalia > Artiodactyla > Bovidae > Oreotragus > Oreotragus oreotragus. Next base: position 247,812 of record SJYX01013740.1, read on the forward strand.
ACCCCATGGACTGTAGCCTGCCAGGCTCCTCTGTCCATGGGATTTCCAAGGCAAGAATTCTGGAGCAGGTTGCCATTTCCTTCTCCAAGGAGACTAAAAGGGATCTTTACAAATACTGGAAATATTCTATTTTTTAAGGTGAGTTTCTCTATATCCTTGTGCTTGTAACTTACATATACAGCACACGGATTCTTTTATATCCACCAAATAGTTAACAGGGCTTCCTAGGAGGCTCAGTGGTCAAAAACTCTGTCTGCCAGTTCAGGAGACCCAAGAGAAAGAGTTCAGTCCCTGAGTCAGAAAGATCCCCTGGAGAAGGAAATGGCAACCTACTCCAGTATTCTTGCCTGGAAAACTTCATGGACAGGGGAGACTGGCAGGCTACAGTCCACGGGGTCATAAAGAGGTGGGCACGACTGGGCACAGAGTGGCTTCAAGAAGACATCTACTCCTGCTCTTAACTGCTGCCGCCAAGTCCCTTCAGTCGTGTCAACTCTGTGCAACCTCACAGACGCGGCCCACCAGGCTCCCCCGTCCCTGAGATTCTCCAGGCTAGAACACTGGAGTGGGTTGCCATTTCCTGCTCCAATGCATCAAAGTGAAATGTGAAAGAAGCTGCTCAGTCGTGTCTGACTCTTAGCAATCCCATGGACTGCAGCCCACCAGGCTCCTCCGCCCATGGGATTTTCCAGGCAAGAGTACTGGAGTGGGGTGCCATTGCCTTCTCCTACTCTTTTAACTAGAATTGTTTAAATTGATTAAGAATTTTCAAAGTTACTAATTTTGAAATAAAATGACTAATAGTTGGCTAGAAATTTTATTTAGACTACATAGTCATCTCATAACACAAGCAATTAAGATAACCAAAGTTTAATTTCCAAAGTATAAGAAAACCAGAATAGAGGGGAAATTCTCAGAAGACTTAACTTACCAAATTACCCAAACACCATATTTTCCATTAAAACAAAGCCATGTTGCTAGATGCCTTAATATAAAATTGTTGGTCTATCACTAACAATCATAAACACTTAGTGTAAGAAAATACCTTCTTCGTATTTATTATTATATTTAACCATAGTCTGAGCAGTATTCAGAATGTTTTTGTGTCATCAGCATAGTGTTTAGGAAAATGCTCTCTGGCCATTTTCCACATGGTTAGCTCCTGTAAACCAGGAAACCATTGCTTCCTTCAATTACTACTATCTGGAAAAGTCAACATTAATAAATTTTCAGTGTTTCAGGTTTTGTGTGATCCACTTGCCAACATTTCAGGATCTCATCTTTCTCTCTCTTCCTTCACACATGGTCACACTTTTAACACTTTTTTCAAAGAAGGGAAATGTAAGAGAGATTGGACTCATTTTCTCTTTCATGCTCTTTCCTTTGTCTTCATTCATCCTCTATCCATCGTTTATTCAAACATTCATTGAAAAGATATCCATCAGGTACTTTTCACTTTAAAGTTAAAAACAGGCAAAAGGTAAACCTACTTGATTAAATTAGGTTTCAGAAATCTGTGAACTACAAGCAATCATGTTGCCTTTATGCCTTCTTTCTCGAAAATCTCTCACTCTATAATTGGCTGTCACTTTGAGCAAACTGCTTTTTTAATTGTTCATTTTAATTGATTTATCTTACGTACACGAATCCACTTGAATGAGATATTTCTTATACTATCATCCAACTTCAAATTTCTATGTTTCTAATATAAATGTTTGAAATTTTCAAGATTACTTGAGAAGAAAAATCTAAAATGAAGCTGCTCTTGAGGGCAACAACATCATTTCCTTGAAGCACAGACCCTGCATAGTGAACTACTGAACAAGATGGAGCCAGCATAAAAAGAATGACAATTCACTAACCCACTGGTCTCTTTAGTCTCCCCTCTCAGCTGCTCAACATATTTCAATAATGAAAGAGCAGCTAGCATTACCAGCAGTTTCTGCTGGGGCTTTTGCAGTATCTCAGTTTCCGAGTTAGAGGCAAAGTAACATGGAGATTTAATTTCTCATTCAAAAAGCACTAGAGACTTCACTATAATTAAATTCTTGCATTAGAACAATATATATTGTTTCCAGCAAAATAAAAAATAGGTGCTGTTGCATAATTGATTAGAAACAGGGAAGGGGAGTCAATTCACACTCTGAGTTGCAACACAGAAATCTTTTGGCCTTTTCTCTTTTTATCTCCCCTTGATTATTTGCATCAAGTTAGCCAGCAGTGGGCTGGGGAGCTGTGAAACTGCATGTCAGGGTCACCTCTGAAAATCTGTTATGTTTTCTTCAAATTCTATGGAGAGAATTAAGAGGTGAGATGGTGATGCAATAATTACCTAGTTAGATGAGCAAGCATTTCAGATCCGTAATTGAACCAGAAGACATTATAAGTAGAAACCATTTAATTGCTTAAAACAACAACTTTTGCTTACTCTCCTCTACCTCTAATCACTCAACCTCTCCTCCTCTCAAACAAATACCTTCATAAGTACCACCTCCACAATTATTTCTCTACTGGGGCCTTTCTAAATGGCACTTTTAGAAATGATGTACAAATAAATGTTATGAAACAAAAATTAAATACATGACATTCTACTAACTGCAGTGCAACCTTAGGCAAGTCTCTCGCAATTTCAGAGAATGATAAAGGTTATCACGGACGGAAGTAAAAATCTGGGAAGAAGCTAGACTCCCACCAACATCCATCATTTTCTCCTCTGCAGAATGAGTACATTGTGGAGCTGAGAGTTTATAAACATGAATAAGACAGTCCATCCTTTATATCTATACATTCAGTCATCTCCGACTCGTTTCAACTTCATGGACTGCAGCACACCAGGCTTCCCTGTCCATCACCAACTCCCGGAGTTTATTCAAACTCATGTCCATCGAGTCAGGGAAGCCATCCAACAATCTCATCCTTTGTCATCCCCTTCTCTTCCCATCTTCAATCTTTCCCAGCCTCAGGGTCATTTCCCATGAGTCAGTACTTTGCATCAGGTGAAAAAGTATTGGAGTTTCAGCTTCAGCATCAGTTCTTCCAATGAATATTCAGGACTGATTTCCTTTAGGATGGACTGGTTGGATCTCCTTGCTGTCCAAGGGACTCTCAAGAGTCTTCTCCAACATCACGGTTCAAAAGCATCAATTCTTTGGTGCTCAGCTTTCTTTATAATCCAACTCTCATATCCATACACGACCACTGGAAGAACCAAAGCTTTTGACTAGATGGACCTTTGTTGGCAAAGTTATGTCTCTGATTTTTAATATACTGTCTAGGTTGGTCATAGCTTAAACATCTGGAAGTTCATGGTTCACGTACTGCTGAAGCCTGGCTTGAAGAATTTTGACCATTATTTTACTACCGTGTGAGATGAGTGCAAACTACCATAGTCTGAGCATTCTTTGGCATTGCTTTTCTTTGGGATTTGAGTAGGAGATGGCAACCCACTCCATTATTCTTGCCTGGAGAATCCCATGGATGGAGGGGCCTGGTGGGCTACAGTCCATGAAGTCGCAAAGAGTCGTACATGACTGAGAGACTTCATTTTCACTTTCTTTGGGATTGGAATGAAAACTGACCTTTTCCAGTCCTGTGGCCACTGCTGAGTTTTCTAAATTTGCTGGCATATTGAGTGCAGCACTTTCACAACGTCATCTTTTAGGATTTTAAATAGTTCAACTGGAATTCTATCACCTCCACAAACTTTGTTGGTAGTGATGCTTCCTAAGGCCCACTTGACTTTGCATTCCAGGATGTCTGGCTCTATGGGACTAATCACACCATCGTGATTATCTGGGTCATGAAGATCTTTTTTGTATAGTTCTTCTGTGTATTCTTGCCAACTCTTCTTAATATCTTCTGCTTCTGTTAAGTCCTTACCTTTTCTGTCCTTTATTGTACCCATCTTTGCATGAAATATTCCCTTGGTAGCTCTAATTTTCTTGAAGAGATCTCTAGTCTTTCCCATTCTATTGTTTTCCTCTCTTTCTTTGCACTGATCACTGAGGAAGGCTTTCTTATCTTTCCTTGCTCTTCTTTGGAAATCTACATTCAAATGGGTATATCTTTCCTTTTCTCCTTTGTCCTTTAGCTTCTCTCCTTTCCTCAACTATTTGCAAGGCCTCCTTATACAACCATTTTGCCTTTTTGCATTTTGTTTTCTTGGGGAGTCTTGATCACTGTCTCCTGTACAATGTCACAAACCTCCATCCATAGTTCTTCAGGCACTCTGTCAGATCTAATCCCTTGAATCTATTTGTCATTTTCACAGTATAATCGTAAATGATTTGATTTAGGTCATACCTGAAAGGTCTAGCGGTTTTCCCTACTTTCTTCAATTTATGTCTGAATTTGGCAATAAGAATTTGATGATCTGAGCCATAGTCAGCTCCCAGTCTTGTTTTTGCTGACTCTATAGAGCTTAATGTTTGGCGGCAAAGAATATAATCAATCTGATTTCCAATATTTTACCATCTGGTGATGTCCATCTAAAGGTCAGCAACATTAACTTCCACGAAAAGTAGTCACCAATGGAAAGAACTGAGTTCACAAACGGAATAGCCAGGCAATGTGTCTCAATTTGTGTGATCCTGGTCTTTAAGGAATGTGAATTTCACTTACAGTTCAGTTTAAAAGTAATGCAGTGATTAAATTGTAAAAGAAACTAAAACTAAGAGAAATCTAGCAACCATCAACCCATCAACTAGAATCATTCAACCTCTCCCCTGACCACCCACCCAAACACACACACACATCTTATAAATGTAAAAATATTAACTGGTATGTTCTTCCAATATCTGAATTTTTTTTTAGCAACCTAATTGCTCTTAGGCTCCAAAATCACTGCAGATGGTTAATTTCAGCCATTAAATCAAAAGACACTTGCTCCTTGGAAGAAAAGCTATGATCAACCTAGACAGCATATTAAAAAGCAGAGACATTACTTTGCCAAGAAAGGTCCGTCTAGTCAAAGCTATGGTTTTTCCAGTAGTCATGTATGGAGTGAGAGCTGGACCAGAAAGGATGCTGAGCGTTGAAGAATTGATGCTTTTGAGCTGCGTTGTTGGAGAAGACTCTTGAGAGTCTCTTGCACAGCAAGGAGATAAAACCAGTCAATCCTAAAAGAAATCAACGCTGAATATGCATTGGGAGGACTGATGCTGAAGCTCCAATACTTTGGCCACCTGATGTAAAGAGCTGACTCATTATAAAAGACCCTGATGCTGAGAAATACTAAAAGTAGGAGGAGAAAGGGACGACAGAGGACGAGATGGTTGAATGGCATCACCGACTCAATGGGCATGGGTTTAAGCAAGCTCTGGGAGATGGTGAAGGACACGGAAGCTTGGCATGCTGCAGTCCAACGGATCACAAAGAACTGAACACAACTGAGTACCTGAAAAACAACAAATTGCTCTTACTCTCTATCAGATTAGAATGCTCCTTCTGAACTTCCTCTAAACCACAGATCAGAATCAAGTCCGTCCTGAGGTTATGGGTGTAACTTTGGGAACTGAAGGCAGGTTACTTTCAAAAGCTTTTCTTCTTTCCCCCCTCAAGCTCAGTAAAAGGCTAGCAACTTTTTTCCTTTGACTTTCACCCACCTCACCAAATGTTCTCCTTTACTCCTGTTCCAGGAGTATCCATTGCACAGGATTTCTTGGTCCTGTACCATGACTCAACACAGACCTCAAGGAACTGTCCCCAACACTGGAGAGTTGACATGTAAGACAAAGAGCCACTTGCCCTCCCAGTCTGTTCAGAAGGCTCCACCTTCCTTGGTGCCAGCATGCTCCCATTTCTGCAGTCCCATCAGATTTGCCCTTTGCCCTGTAATAACCCACCCTGTTCTTCCCTCAGTGTTAATGCCTGCTGGTTCATGAACCCAGTATGAATTAACACAAGCCTGGTCCTTAGCTGCTCTCCAGCAACTGTGATTAGTTACTGCCCATCAGTTTCGCCTCTAACCTACACTGTCCCTGTTATTCTTCATTCCCTCTGAGTATGATGTCTCCACCTCATTTTGCTCATAATTTTACTCTGAACCACCTGGAAAAACCCCTAACATTCAGATACCCCACTTAATTTCGCCATGCATAAAATCAGAATCTCCCCTCCTTCTCAAGGTATGTCTGATCTTCCTATGCTTGCAATCAAAGCTCCCCATGGCCCCACGGTCCTGGGCTAAGCCTGACCATTCTCCAACGTTATAGATGAGCAATCAAAATATAGGAAGCAGAGTGACACCAAAAACTGGTCAAGTACCGCATGAGACCACAAAGGATCCTGCTGTTTCTCAAAAGATGAGCAGAGATCCTACTGTTTCTCAAAAGATGGGCAGAGCTCAGAAACACTGAATCCAGGGAGGTGGCTGTCCAGAGCTGGTGAGACTTTTCTGTGTGGAAGCTTATCTCCGCTATAAGCCTAGGTGCAAAGTACAGTGCTTCCAGTCCTTGGACAGGAACGAAGTAACAACTAAGAAGGCAGGAATCAGAACATAGATGGCGTCCAATACTCAGAAAGCAGGAACGGTTGGGAACGAGACCCCTGCAGGAAAATGGAGGAAATGGGCAATGTGGACTCAGTAGTCCATGAACCGTCATAAACCATCACAGCTTGGCTGAGCTCCACTGCATTGCCAGCGCTGCTCCTGGGTTACAAGGAGCTTGTTGGTGGGACTCAAAAAGGCAGAAGCGCAGTAGCCCTCTTGCTCTCATCACACGAGGAAGATGGTTGCCCGGCTCTAGAGGTGGGTGCAGGCAAGGGCACCTCAGGGGTGGGGCGGGCCTACAGGCTCTCCATCAGCTTATCTGATTCTCAACCTGGATATGTCTGACTCAGTGAAGGTGTCCACCTCCCCTGTGGTCCAGAGCATCCTGGAGGCTAGAGGCTAGTGAGCAGTAAGGAGTCTGTGTGGATTCAGCTTATCCTCAGGGCTTCCAGTTCACCCCCGTTCTCCAGCACCTTATTTGCCGACTGCTTGCCCAAAATACAGAAGCAACAACCATGCCTAACTTGGTTCAACCTTCTACAAATAGATACGGTCAAATGCTCAAAATAAATCCCATATTCTCTACCACTGCCATAGTTCTACTTCTCTGAGTAAACCTTGCCTGATATAGAATTTGGAACCAGATCTACAATTCCAGGAAAACAAAGCATGGTGAATATAAGTAACCAGTTGACTCCTAAATTGTAATATTTGTGAGTTTTAGTTCTATTAGGCCATAAGTTATACTGAAGGACCAAATTATGTATAAGGTAAAGAATCACTCTCACTGTTGAGTCAATAATTATTTGTGATTTTACTAAACAAATGTCTCTTTTGAGAGCAGTAATAAATTCTCAGCTAACATCAATAGAAGAAAAGTGAAGGAGGCTACACTTTTTTAAAAAAATGCACAGATGTTGATAATAACAAAATTAACCAGATAGATGTTATATTTCAACAAATGTTTTCAACAATCACCCTGTTGCTTTAATACTCTGATGTTCTCATTAAATCAAAACTGTTCAACTGAAATGGTTATGTTTAAAAGATGCTCATATCATTTTTATGATCACTCCTGAAAATTTCTGGCAAAATGCATTATATAAACTACTTTCATAATGTACTCTAAATAGGATGACATAAAGCTTAGCTGAAGAGTCAGTATAATCAAAAGGCCAGAGAATGAAAATGTGAGAAAGGCACACATAAAAGGAGAGAGACGGAGGGGGAGGGAAATAAAAAATCATTTAGACATATAAATGAGCCTCAGTAGAGTTTGGGTGAAATATTGAATAGCATCACTGAATATTACATTTATGCAGGGCACTTTCGTGTCTAAAGGAAAGACAATATACTTTTATATTTACATAGAATTTTTTTTTTAAAACAGAATATTATGACTTTTTCTCCTATTTCTTCCAGTCAATGTGACATCATCATTCAAGGCCCAGGTCAAAGGTCACTTCACAAGTGAAGCCATCTATGGCCCACACCAACTCCAAATCAAGATTGTAGTAACTTATTTGCCTTTTCCTGAGATGCTGTAACCTTGAAATCAGGATCTAAATATAATTTGTCTTTGTAGCCCAATAACTAACAAATAACAGATTCTAAGTATATGATTACTAAACCCATTCACACCACAGCATAGATGTGATGGTTAATTTTATATGTCCATATAGTACTGTGAAAGTCAAATGAGAAAAAAACACTAAAGGATTTATATATCGTCTGCTAGCTACTATGTTCTCATTAAAATAGTCATTTTCATCATTTTAAGTTATGTTAATTGTGTCTGTTTGACTTTAGGAAAACCTGCTTTTCAGGCCAGTAATTGTGTATGCATTATTTCCTTTGAAGAAATGTTGGATATACTCACATAACTGGGGGTACCTACTTTGTATTTCAGCCTCTGGCTTCAGGGTTTAATTAGGGATTTCCAAATTGTTACTCTGTGTTGATAAGAAATAGATATATCTGGCATTCTCTTAGAGGAAATAAAAAATCCTGAGCTCACTGGGTATGCTGCAGTTAGTTGATACATCATTGTTTGTTTCACTCACAGAATGCTGACGGCTGATTTTATATTAGTGAGAATTCTCCAGAAAAATGGAATAGGAGATATATACATATGTGTGTATGCAAGTGTGTGTGTGTATATGGTATACAGCAGGTGATAAAGAATCCACCTGCCAATGCAGGAGCCACAAGAAACAGAGGTTTGATTCCTGGGTGGTGAAGATGCCCTGGAGTAGGAAATGGCATCCCACTCCAGTATTCTCACCTGAAAAATTCCATGGGCAGAGGAGCCTGGCAAGCTACAGTCCGAGGGGCCACAAAGAGCTGGACATGACTGAGCACCTGAACACAAAACATCTATATATGAGATACATGATTCACTGTAAAAGCTGGCTCATGTAGTTATGGAGGCTGAGAAGTCCCGTGATCTGCATTTACAAGCTGGAGACCAAGAAATCCAGTGGTGTGATTCCAGTCCAAGTCCAAAGGCCTGGGAGTCAAGGGAGCTGATCACGTGAATCCAAGTCCAAGGCCAGGAGAAGGCTAAGGTCCCAGCTTAAGCAGCTAATAAGGGACTGATCTCTCCCTTCCTCCACTTTTGTTTTACTCAGGCCTCTCAACAGGTTGGATGATGCCCACCACACTGGGCAGGGCCATCTGCTTTTTGAGTCCACTGACTTAAATGCCAACCTCACCTAGAAATACTCTCCCAGATATACCCAGAAATAATGTTGTATGTGGGCACCCTGTGGCCTATTCAAGTTGACATACAAAATTAACCATCACAGCTAGCTCCTGTCTAAAATGGTTGGTGCCCCTACCCACAATACCACCTGCCACATCGGAAACTACTGGCCCCATTCAAAGATGGGTAAAAACCAGAGACAGGCCACAAGGAAACTGTGCATAAAGGCAGCAAATATCAAAAGCAAGACAGAAAGGGAAGAAAGAGTCCAATGAAGAACAAACATCATAAGAACAACTACCCAAGGAAACAGATGAAGAATTTAAATAATGCTTCACAGACCCAATATCAATAGTAATAATTTAAACAAACGGCTTTTGCTTTAAAAGAAAATGATGTTCAGGAAAGAAGTACAAGGGCCCAACTGATCAAATACAAGATATCAGAATCAGATGAAAATAAATGGATAGGGTGATAAAATACTACAGAGATGAAAAGTCACTTTAGGAACTAAACAATAACAAAGAATACAACTGAAAATATAGCAGGACACTTAAGTGAAATGAAAAAGTTTAAGATGATACAAAACACCCATGAGAAATGTTATACCTATCTTCAGAGTTAATAAAGAAGAAAACAAAAGAGAAAGATAGCTTAGTTCATGCAAGTCTCCAGGACAGAATACTGGAGTGGGTAGTCTTTCCCTTCTCCAGGGGATCTTCCCAACCCGGGAATCGAACCCAGGTCTCCCACATTGCAGGTGAGTTCTTTACCAGCTGAGCCACAAGGGAAGCCCAATATTTAAATAGGAAGGCATAAAATGAGACTCTGCTTCTCAGAGTTAAATGGTAAGATCCAAGAAAAACTGATACAGAATGAGAAAAAACAAGAAGGAAAACTGATGCAGCTCCTGAACTTCTTCCTAGCTTACTAAAAATAGCTTATGGACATCCGAACAAAAAGCAGAACAAGATCAAGTACAAAGCTCAGTTTGCTTCAGGCTTCACAGTGACGCCAGACGCCAGATGCCAATAAAGTAGCGTTCCCATGCTTCTCAGAAAAAGAATTCAGACTAAGCTGCTTGGATAATTACAGGTAACAATCAGAAAAGTAATATTAATAGCGTAAATTTTAAGAAGACAGTAAAATAAGAAGAGAAGAAAAGCAAGTTAAAACGAAACATCATTAATCTACCCATCTTTCACAGCAAAAAGTCAAATGATGTTTAGAGGTAAATTCAGTCATTAAAAAATACAGAAATACCATAACTCATAAATTTATTTCTTTGTTTTCTGGTCTTTCTCTTAATTCCTAAGTAATAGAGTCACTTTGGTGAAAGGATATTAACTGAAAAATAGTAAATTCCTTTGGTTTAAACCCAGTTTCTAAATCTTCCATTACATCAGAAGCAAACAAAACATAACTCTATATTAGAAGCAAAGTATAAATATGGTCCTACTTTTGCAAAACCATCTCTATTTAGTTGTATATATGCACACACAGACGCTGTAAATAATGCTCACCAAATGCCAACAAGTATGAGGCAGGGAAATGATGGGGCTTTCTATGCTTTAATGTTTTTAAAATGAGCAGTGCATCATCTTTTCAAATAATAAAGCTTTTATCCTACTTCAATAATGGCACAATCTTTCTCAAATCCCTGTATATCATTTTGTTCTTATATCCCAGGTCTAAGAAACTAGACAGCAAAGAGTTAAGGGACTTGATGAACAATGACCTCACAAAGGATGATATTTTAATAAATATGAGATACACCTATTAGTTTGGATCCTTATCAAATCTACTGATTATGCTCAAGAAAAGAACTTTTCATATAACTAGATATGCCTGGAAACAGGATGAACTGCCACCTGCAGTAAGAAATTGCACAGAGTACTCAAGATACAGTGTTAAAGTAATCAAGCAACATTTACGGAAGAAAGCCACATACAAAGCACATGTGAGAGTCAATGACCTTCGTGGGCACTTTCAGTTCTTAACACACTTGGCTTTGATGTGACATCATACAAGAAAGTCATGAATCTCTGTCTTATGCTATATAAATAAGAGTATCAAGCACCACCCACACCTTTAGGACTCTACAGCTCTGAATTATTTTCACAAATAGGTTATATTTCCTTTCTCCCCATTACAACTCTTGAAATAGGCAAGACAGGTGTTATTTTTCCACAAAGTCACTGGTCCAAGATACTACAAAGAACTGCAGAGCAAGACCTCATTTTTCCAGATTCCATGTTTATGGTCCAGGTGACTACCTGAATGCAGAGAAGCCCAGTGCTGATGATATATTTCACTTATATCAACCCAGGCTTTCTCAACAATTATGCCAACTTAGCTCAAAATGGAAGAAAAGACTGGCTTGTTGCTGGTACAGTTTTCTACCTTGGGTGAAGAACGTCTTGAAACTTTAGACGAAAGAAATTTAAAGTAACCACATTATACTTGTCCATTGTTATGAAACAAAATTTTAGAAGAGAATTAAAACTTCCTCAGAAAGGTGTGGTATTGTTCTCTTGCCTTCCAAACTTACCCACTGCCAACACTGGAGCAAAAGTTTGAACATGAATTCTGATAAGCTGGACTAATGTATATGCATGCCTATGTTCTGGACACCTGCTCTGAACCAGCTGCTCAGACTACTAGGTAACATACTGAAATGGCTGGAAAACAGTGGAGCAAAGTCAGGTCTGTTGGAGTCAGGTCCACAAACATTCACAATGAGAGAAACTGCTAAAATATGCCAAAGAGCTATAGACAAGGTTTTATGCTGATGTATGTGAGTAGAAATTAACGGTAACTGGAATCTTTTTAGAATTTATATAATATTATCTAATGGCAGATGGTATAGGGACAAAAAAGAATTTAAAAACTGAGTAAAGAATTTAATGTGAATTTATATAGGTATATTTTTATCTAAATATATATTTATACACTATATATATTTATACATGACTGATTGATTGGAAAGAGAGAGGAAGACTGCTTCTCGAAGACTCTTGATATGGCCACAAAAGAAATTTTACAAATGCTATTCAGGCTGTTTAAATGTCAGAACCTAAGCAGAAAGGCACCGCATCATATTCTGTGGCTCTGGCAAGATTTTATCACCACTGGCAAACTGGAAACGAACAAAATAGTTCTAAGAGCCATATTCAAATCCCTTTTCAATTATGTAGACAGTGGCAATGTTGCATCCACTGCTGACATTTTAAAAACGTCATCTTAAAACTGACCTTGGGAATATATGTGAAACACAGAAAAGATAAATGTCCAAACTGCATTTTTCTCTCTGAATCAGATCTTATGAAAACTACCACCACCTGATCCAAGCAGGTTTAAAAACAAGTATCTGTGAATTTGTTCTAAAGCCTCTATAACTGAAAACACAGATTTAACAATATAAAAAACAGCATGATGAATAATGTAATTCATCAGGACAAATACATTAAGTGAAACACTCAGTGTGCCTCCCTCTATAAAGACTTCTGAACTCATGAATTATGAGCTATGAGGCATGATCATTTAGAATGAATCACACATAATACATTATAGCTAATCAAGACAGTATCTTCAGTTTATCCTCAGGGTAAGTATTAACACAATGATTCTCTTTGCCATCATCCTCAGTTGTCATAAAATTAGTTACAGAACAATGACATTGTCAAAATTTATAAACATAAAAACTTAACACTGATCCATTCAAACATAAAAATTTAATAACACCTGAACAAAAACATAAATACAGTATTAAACTCATATATAAGAACTGATGCTTTTGAACTGTGGTGTTGGAGAAGACTCTTGAGAGTCCCTTGGACTGCAAGGAGATCCGACCAGTCCATTCTAAAGGAGATCAGTCCTGGGTGTACTTTGGAAGGAATGATGCTAAAGCTGAAACTTCAATACTTTGGCCACCTCATGAGAAGAATTGACTCATTGGAAAAGACTCTGATGCTGGGAGGGATTGGGGGCAGGAGGAGAAGGGGACGACAGAGGATGAGATGGCTGGATGGCATCACTGACTCGATGGATGTGAGTCTGAGTGAACTCCGGGAGTTGGTGATGGATAGGGAGGCCTGGCTTGCTGAGATTCATGGGGTCGCAAAGAGTCGGACACGTCTGAGCGACTAAACTGAACTGAAACTCACATATAGGGAAAGTGAGAACTTTTTGTATGATAATGAGTGAAGATTTCCGTGGTGACAGAGGAATGAGCTGGGACTATTTGAATTTACTACATTTGCCCTATTTGTCTTAGGAATATAGAAAACTGTTCATCTTTACATTATAAATGCAATTATCAGTAGTTGCTGGAGTTAAATTTTAAGAATCTTGCAAGTTTTAAACCACTGAAACCGGTGGGAACATTTACACCATGGGAACTGACAAACACTACAGATCATGCCTTCACATCCAAAGCCCTCGAGTCAGTTTACAAACACGGCACTAATCCTCATGCAAGGAAGTACATAGTGCACTCAGTTCTTACAAAGTTAATTCATCTATTAGGTAATGAGCTCATAAAAAAAAACATTACCATACACCCAGAAATCTCCCTTGTATGTATCACCTCTGAACTGATACTCCCTTCTAGAGTATTTCCCAGAAACAAATATTACAAAGGAGAAATTTTAGCAAGGAAGGAAAAAGGCACTTTTTTTTTTTTTTTAAAGATTCCATATACAAGTGAGATCATACAGTATTTGTATCTGTCTTTACTTCAGTTAGTATAATGAAATAAATAGTAGGATTTGCTCATTTTTAATGACTGAATAATACTCCATTATATGTTTTTATATATATACACAAACACCCCACATCCTATTTACCCATTCATCTGCTGACACACACACAGGTTGTTTCAATGTCTCGGTTACTATAAATCATGCTGCAATGATCATGGGGGTGCATTTATCTTTTGTTGAGTGTTTTTATTACCTTTAGATATTTCCTAGAAGTGGAACTGCTGGATTACATGGTAGTTGGTCTTAATTTCTTGAGGATCTTCCATAAAATTTCCATAGTGATGTACCAATTAACAATCCTACCAACCAGTGCACACATCCCTTTTCTCTGCATCCACACCAGCATTATCTCTTCTCTAATTATAGTCATTCTAAAAGGTATGTGGTGTTATATCACTGTAGTTTCAGTTTGCATTTCCCTAAATGCCTAAGTGATATTCACCATGTTTTTATGAACCCAGATGTTGATATATCTTCTTTGTAGAAGTGTCATATTCAGACTTTTGACCATTTATTTGGTTATTTGGGTGTTTTTTGTTTTTTTTCTATTGAGTAACAAGAGTACATTACATTTTTGGATAGTAAACCCTTCTTCATCAGGTATATAGTTTACAAATATATTTTTTTTCCCATTCTGCAGGTTGTCTTCACACTTTTTGATGATTTCCTATGGTGAAGAAACTTTTAGGTTTGATATAATCCCATTTGTTTATTTTGCTGCTTGTACTTTAGGTGTCATATCCAAAACATTAGTAAGATCTATGTCAAGAAACTTTGTTCCTATGTTTTCTTCTAGGAGTTTCTTAGTTTCAAGTCTTACATTTAAGTCTGTAATTGATTGGTTCAAATTTTGTGAGAAGTGTAACATATGGGTCCAATTTCATTCTCTCACACATGAAAATCCAATTATCATTACACCGTTTATTGAAGAGACCATCTTCTGCATTGAGTATTCTTGGTTCCCTTGTCAAATATTAGTTGATGAAATCATATTGGTTTATTTCTGGGCTCTCAATTCTGTTTCACTGGTGTATTTGCTGGTTTCTTTCCTACAAGTGTCATGCTGTTTTGATGACTATTGTGAGACACCCCTAGCCCCGCTTTTTCGTTCTCTATATTTCCTTGGCTATTTAAGGGCTTCTGTGGTTTCATATGAATTTCAGAAATTTTTTCTAGTTTTATAAAAAATTGGAATCTTGACATGGAATGCACTGAATATATTTCAGTAATATTAACATTTTAACACTATTAGTTCTTCCAGTCCATAAATAATGAGGTACTTCTCCATTTATTTGTCTTCTTCAATTTCTTTCATCCATGTCATGTGGTTTACAGCATAGAGATCTTTCACATCCTAAGTTAAATTTAAACCTAAGTATTTTATTGTGTTTGATGCTACTGTGAAAAGAAAGTGAAAGTGAAGTCATTCAGTTGCGTCTGACTCTTTGTGACCCCATGGACTGCAGCCCACCAGGCTCCTCTGTCAATGGAATTTTCCAGGCAAAAATACTGGAGTGAGTTGCCATTTCCTTCTCCAGGGGATCTTTCCAACCCAGGAATCAAACCCGGGTCTCCTGCACTGCAGGCAGACGCTTTACCATCTGAGCCACCAGGGAAGCCCTGGATGCTACTGTAAGTGGAATCCATTTCTTTTTCAGAAATGTTGTTGCTTACAGAAATGCTACTGAATTCTGTATATGTTGATATTGTATCTTGCAACTTGACTGAATTCACTGATCATCTGTCAGTCTTTTGGTTGAGTCTTTAAATTTTTCTCTATATAAAATCAAGGCATCTGCAAATAAAGACAATTTTACATCTTCCTTTCCAACTGGGGTAACCTGTCTTTATCTTACAAGATTGCTCTAGCTAGGACTTCTAGCACTATACTGAATATAAGTACTAAGAGTGGGCACTCTTGACTTATTTGTGATCTTAGAGGAAAAGCTTTCGAACTTTCAACACTGAGTATGATGTTAGCTGTAGGCCTGTCACATTTTTATTGAGATATGTTCCTTCCAGGCCTAATTTGTTAACATTTCTTATCTCTTATCATGAATGGATGCTGAGTTGGAAGAAGGCAATTTCAAGTGAAAGATATAATCTGGAAAATCATTTGTAAGTAGCACCATCTTCCCAAGTGACGCTACTGATAAAGAACCCTCCTGCCAATGCAGAAGACGTATGAGACCTGAGTTTGATCCCTGGGTCGGGAAGATCCCCTGGAGAAGGGAATGGCAACTCACTCCAGTATTCTTGCCTGGAGAAGCCCACGGACGGANAGGCAATTTCAAGTGAAAGATATAATCTGGAAAATCATTTGTAAGTAGCACCATCTTCCCAAGTGACGCTACTGATAAAGAACCCTCCTGCCAATGCAGAAGACGTATGAGACCTGAGTTTGATCCCTGGGTCGGGAAGATCCCCTGGAGAAGGGAATGGCAACTCACTCCAGTATTCTTGCCTGGAGAAGCCCACGGACGGAGGAGTATCATGGGCTAGAGTCCATGGGGTCACAGAGTCGGACACAACTGAAGCAACTTAGCATGCACAGACGTGAAGGTGAGCTGGCAGAAAGACATAATGTACATTTATGTGAAAGTAGCAGGAGCAATGGAAGAAGGAAGAAGTTGTATATGCTGTGCAGCTATACAGAGTTATGAGTCACATGCCTCTGTACCAGACTTTATGAAATGGAAATAGTTTAACATATTGTCATTTTCTTAGTATTAATGTGTGATTTTTGTATTACAACCAGTTGCAGTACAAGGTTAAGTTTAAATAAATACCACAAAGTGATAGCTAGCACTTGATAACTGTTGAAATCCATGGGATTTTTTTTTATCCTCCAGTTTATACCTGAACTTTCCTATGAAACAGCCAAAGGTAAAAGCCTCTCATAGTCATCCTATCCTATCCTCGAAGAAAGCCAAGATTGCAGGTGCAAAGAGGACGGCATTTGACAGCAATCATATGCTATACAGAGCCGAGATGAATATTATGCTTGTGGTAGGAAAATTTGGTTTGTATTTTTTTTGTCCCAGTGATCAGTTTCAATTTTCTAATTATCATTTTAAAGTTGATTCTTAAAACAGTTTTGGTTCTGAAAACTGATGATAGCTAGACTTGCACAAAAACATCTAGCTTCTTTATAACTTTTTTATACTTAGGGGTTTAAAAAAAAATTACACTTTATAGACAGATGAATGTGTCTAAGCATTGACCTTTGCCTCATAGTCAAAGAAGTCCACTAATGAAAATAATTGCCCCAAATTAAGGTTCAAAATAGGACTGCCACTGCAATTATACAATTTGACTAACCAACCTTTATTGTTTTCCTCTTCATATGTATATTCATTCATCCATTTGTTTCTAGAGTCACATTGATCCTGAAAGAAAAGCACACGAAAAATTAATGAGAACTGCTAAGGGGTTAATATCTAAAACATATAAATAGTTCATACAAGTCAACATCAAAAACACAAGTAACCCAATTAAAAATGGGCACAAGATCTGAGTAGACATTTTCCAAAAAGGACATGCAGATAAAAACAGGCTCATGAAAAGGTGCTAATAACCACCAGGGACATGTAAATTAAAAACCACAATAAGTATCACCTCATACCTGTTAGCATGATTATCATCAAAAAGAACACAAATAACAAATGTTGGCAAGGGTGAGGAGAAAAGGGAACCCTTGTATACTGTTGGTGGGAATGTACATTGGGACAGACACTGGAGAAAATAGTATGAAGGTTCCTCGAAAAACTAAAATTAGATCTACCATATAACCCAGTAAATGCCCTCCAGGATATATCAAAAAAAAAAAAAAAAAAAAA
>SJYX01013740.1:265787-292973 GCA_006410675.1 Oreotragus oreotragus
AAAAAAAAAACAAAAAAAAAACCACTAACTCAAAAAGATATATGAACCCCAAAGTTCATGGCAGCATTATTTATAATAATGCAAATGATCGCAAAGATAAGGAAGCAATCTGAACGACCATCAACAGGTGAATGGATAAAGAACACGTGGCATCCATATACAATGAAAAATGACTGAGCCACAAAGAATGGAATTTTGCCATTTATAACAACATGGATGAACTTGGAGGGTATTATGCTAAGTGAAATACGTCAGACAGAGAAAGGCTGGGTGATATCACTTACATGTGGAATCTAAATAATACAACAACCTACTGAAGATAAAAAAGAAGCAGACTCACAGATAAAGAGAACAAACTAGCGGTTATCAGTATGGAGAGGAAAGTGGTACAGGATTAAGAAGTATAAACTATTATTATAAAATAAACTACAATGTTGTATGACACAGGGAAAACAGACAAAACTTCATAACTATATAAATATAAATGGAGTGTAACCTTTGAAACTTGTGACTCACTATCCTGTACACCGGTAACTTGTGTAATATTGCACTTCAACTATACTTCAATTTTAAAATGATAAAAAGTTGCACATGTTGATAACACTCAGCAACTGGAGGAAAGAAAAGACAATCTTGAGTCTGCAATTTTTTTAAGCTCTTGATTAGTGGAGTGACACAATAAAAGTGATAGCTGAAGACCAGTTTTGGTTTTTGCCTCCTCTTTAGCAGCCATGTAAAGGGGAGAACGGAGATCTGAAGAAACGGAGGCAGAACTCCAGCTATGACACTACTGACAGACCCTGGGCCCAAGATATGGAAATCTGTATAAAGATAAGGGAGGGAGAGAAGAAAAAGAGGGATGAAACAGGGAGAGAAGGGTGGGGGTGAAATGGCAGAACTGGTTTAAAAGCAAATTTAATATCTGAAAGAGAAGTCACAAATGTTTTAGCTGAAATAGATGGCTCCATTATTCTTAGCAACTAAGAGATTGTTAAAGAAACATTTGTTTTCCAAAGGAAACTGTCTCCTTTCGCCTCTTTACAGCTGATACAAATGTGCAGAATAATTAATATGAATACTTTTTGGTGACTCCATCTTGGCCAATACCCAAGTAACTTTTTAAAAATTGATCTGAGTTAAAATATGTCACTACTTAAAAATTAAACAAACATAAAGTAAATATTTATGCTGTCTCTAAAAGCTTCCAGATCCCCAAGACCATGCGGATCTCAGAAAACAAATATTGCTGGACTGGAGAGTTCCGATTACAATAGACCATTTGCCCCATATGGATACGTCTTAAAAGTCCTCCTATTTATTCTCTCTCAGTATTATGTAACGTGCTTCAGAATTTCCATTTCACGAGGCAAAATTTTTTTTGGCATTCAGTTAAGCCAGCTTATTAGGCACAGTTCTTCTTTTTTTTTTTTTCACTTGAATTACACTCAAGAGGGAACACGCCTCAGAGTTCTTAAGCAGCTCCCATTTTGTGCCAATGCCTACACAGGCAGTATCCAGCCATGTTTCCTCTGCATGTGTTTCCACACATCTGAGCAGAAAATGTGTGGAAACTCACAAAGCCTTAAAAGAAATATACCAGAATGTACATGTTTCATGGGCTTGGTCTGTAAGATGAAGTGGCCTTTAATTTCATTCCAGTTTTAAATCAATCAGCTGATCAAGCAATGACTTTCTTCCTCATTCCCTGTCTCCTTTCATCTCGCCCTCTATATTATAAACATATGCCTCTTCTGACTCAAAAACGCATCCCCTAATATACTGTACAGTTTTCACCACTACTAGAAGTGCCATTAAGAAGCAACAGAACATAAATGCAGTATTTTAATATGACAATGACAAACAGAAATAGTCTCTTGAAATTCAGAGGATAATTCTTCTGTTTTATATTATGAAATCATAATAGGCTATCCCTTGAAAGATATCTCTTGCTCTAGAAGTTATCTAGAACATGTTTCCATCAAATACATCTTGTCTTCAAAATGTGTTTCAATCCATCAATTGCAACTTCTCAGCAAAATGTATCAGGTACTTCAAAACTCACTGCAAGCTTACATTCTGGTTCTATAATTTTTTTCACACTTTAATAAACTAAGAACATTTTGACATGACATTCAACTCATTAATGCTTACCTCCAAATTCATAGTACTCCATTATAAAGATACAGGATTATTTACTCCCTCATTTTTGTCTAGTAGTTTACAACTTTTTACTATTACTGACAATACACATCCTTCTGTGTAAATCATGTACATCAGGACCTCTGGTAGCCTGAAGGATGCCTTTGGGAAACTAGAAAGGATGCTGTCTCTGGGAAGACACCGACACTCATCAGGAGGTAGGGCCTGGCCAGGGAAGCCTAGTGTAGATTTCTACCACTCACCCCTCAGCCCGGAATCCATATCCTACACCACTGTACTCAGCTGGCCTGGTATGCACCTTTAATTACTGTCTTAGAATACAGTTACAGAAGTATCATTCCTGGATCAGAGTAATATAAGCTTTTTTCAGCCTTTCAAAATATATTACTCAACTTGCTTTTTATATACACGCTAGCTTCCCAGGTGGCTCAGATGGTAAAGGGTCTGCCTGCAATGCAGGAGGCCCGGGTTCGATCCCTGGGTTGGGAAGATCCCCTGGAGAAGGAAATGGCCACCCACTCCAGTACCCTTGCCTGGAAAATCCCATGGACAGAGGAGCCTGGTAGGCTACAGTCCACGGGGTCGCAAAGAGTCGGACACGACTGAGAAACATCACTTTCATACCAATTTATAGTCCCACCAGCAGAAGCAGCATGCGCTAACCTATTCTATTACCATCTACTTCCCAGGACACAGCCCATTGCCCTGCAAACTTTAGGGGATTAATAAAGGTTTGTCAAATGAGTAAGAGAAGCTAAGGATGAGGAAAGAAAAGGAAACTCCCTTTTATATCAAGTGTGTGGATATTTCTTAACCAAGGAATTTGCATGCATGTGTGCTCAGTCATGTCTGATTTTTGTGACCCCACGGACTGCTGGCCTCCTCTGTCCATGGGATTTTCCAGGTAATAATAACTGGAGTGGGTTGCCATTTCCTTCTCCATGGGATTTTCCCAATCCAGGGATGGAAGCTATATCTGCTATGTCTCCAGTATCACAGGCAGATTCTTTACTGCTGAGCCATTGGGGAAGTCCAACCAAAGAACTAAGGCCTTAAGTACATAATTTGTATTTTTTATATGCAATTAAGTTACAGACTACAATAAACATTGAATTTTGTATACATAACATAATATTATACATTTTTACAGCATTCGGGGATTTACTAAGTATCCTAATGATAGTATTTGTTCTGAAACCAGCTCTGCAAGTTGAGCACATCAACAATTTTAAGATCCATGTGACAATGATGATCAGAGGTTAATTTCATATGCAAAGTAACAAGTCAGATAATGGTAGGGTCCTTATAAAACCCCTGAATTAGACTCAAATATTGTGGCATGGCTCTTTGCAGCTTATTGTTGTAACCACCTACAATGTAACAGTAGACTTCAGTACATATTTTGGCCACTTGATGTGAAGAGCCGACTCACTGGAAAAGACCCTGATGTGGGGAAAGATTGAGGGCAAGAGGAGGAGGAAGAGACAGAGGATGAGATGGCTGGATGGCATCATCAACTCAATGAACATAAGTTTGAGCAAACTCCAGGAGACAGTGGGGGACACGGAAGCCTGGTGTGCTGCAGTTCATGAGGTCACAAACAGACACAACTCAGCAACTCAACAAGAACAAGAGTATATTTTAAACCTGGGGACAGCTTGGTACAGTGCTAACTTCTGTTTTCCATTCAATTCAAGCTCTTCAACGAGCACTCAGGACCGTCCCTTGCTCTGAGGTGCCCATCCCATACTTTAAGTAGCACAAATGACGGAAAACAAAGACACAGTTTAAGCTTGAGAAAACCTGTTCCTAGTTTCGCCTCTATCAGCTGTTAGCATGTGACAGTAAACAACTCAATCAACCTTGAGGCTCAACTTCATTCTCCACAGAAGCAAAGATAATACTTGATGTAACTATCTATCCTATACACCCTAACTGAAGTAATTTCTGTAATACAACAGTCTGCACTATTATATATGTAAGTGCTCATAAGAATTATCACTCCTTCATCAATGGCCCAAATAGTAAACAGGAAAACAACAGAATTTCCCCAAATTAAGACCACCAGATATAATAGATGGAGCTCCAATTTTATTCCTGCCAAGGGACATTTAGGTTGTTCCCCAAATCCCCATCAAAACCAAACCATGATATAAAATAGGAAACTGGAGTATTTCCAATAACAGTTATTATCTCATCAATTTTCTAATTAAAAGATGACTAAACTATGCCGAACAGGTTTGTGAAATTATCCAGTAAATCTTTCCTAAGTCTGGAAGTCCACTGTCCTCATCAAGAAACTCATCATGCTTGCTTTTGGCCTTCATTTCCCTGGCTCAAAAAGCGATTCTCAATCGTCAGGTGAGGAAAAACCAAGGGCAGTCATCTGATTCCAATATGAAAAACACAAGAAGTAACAAAAGGCATTACATACTTTAGAAAGAATTTTAGATTTACTTTTAAACAAAAATGTTGCTTCCTGGAACCACTCGTAAATACTGGTTTACTTTTCTTTTAGTGAAGAGTATTTCTTTTAGTGAAATTCTATTTATACATGTTTTTCTTCAGTAGCTATAAGCAATAAAGAATGACTGTCCACATTCTTCACTTTCTAACTCTTGGTTTCTTCCCTAAGGTTTACACACATGGCCAGCCAGCTTTGATAAAAATTCAAAGCGAATATCAGCTCAGTGGTAAAGAATCCGCCTGCCAATGCAGGAGACGCGGGTTCGATCTCTGGGTCGGCAAGATACTCTGGAGTAGGAAGCGGCAACCCACTCGAGGATTCTTGCCTGGAAAATTCCATGGGAAGAGGAGCCTGGTGCACTACAGTTCATGGGGTCACAAAGAGTCAGACATGATTAAGCCACTGAGCACAGACACACGCATCCTAGATAACAAAGATGACCTTGGCCAGAATGAAAGTGGATGCTCTCCTTCTTAATGAATAAGGAGTTACTTCAGAATGATTACCTCAGAGTACAGGCATCATATTACCCCCTGGTAACAGGCTGCTAGCTCTTCATCACAACTTAAATGATCTATTATGTTCTCAGTATTTAAAGGCTACTGTTAATACATTCTTAATACTTCAGGATCCACAAGTACACTTGGTGCTAGTCCCTCTGAGAATCCCTTTATGTATCTTTAAGGAGAGACAGAAAAACATATTTTATAAATATTTACAGACATCTAACTAGTCAGAGTATACTCCTCTCTGCCCAAAGGGAATTTAGTTTTCTCTGTTTCAAATAATTGAATCCTGGTTCTGGAAGAGTAATCCCATTTGGAATCCCAGATTCAGCTTTACAAAATCACTTCTTCATTAGTTGTGATCTTGTGTTTTCAAGCACTGATACAAAAAAAGTCAAGCTATAAAGATGTATATACCATTCAACTCAGTTACTATAACTCTTAGAGCTCATTAGCGAACCCACAGGCAGGCCTGTGCATTTCAGTCTGAGATATTATATAAGAGGATCCAGGTTGGCCTTACTCTGTATCAAGGTTTCTGATCTATAAATTGCCTTTTTTCATTTAAAGTTATTTCTGTTTCATCTGTCGTGGTGAGTTATCTTGGGAACTAAAAATATTTGAAGGTTAATCTAAATATTTCTGGAGATAAATGCAAATCTAGGTGCTACATTTTCAGAGCTATTTTGACTTAAAATGAAAAGACATTAAAGACTCAAAGCAGTAAGCTTGTTGCTAGGTGACAGGTGACACCTACAGTATCTTCTCTGAACCTGTACGGCATGAGACATCTTACTGCTGAGAAAAGACACACGGATTTCCATGGCATACACATCACTCTCTGTAGAAGCAAACTGAGGTTCAGATATTTTTAAACATAGGCCATAGGCAGTCAGGATATCACATCTATATGAATATCTTATTTTAAAGATGCCTCTCACAATAAATAGAAAAGGGAAGTTGCTTATTATCCACTTTGAGTATATGCGATTCCATAATCTAACATCTACATATGAGATACACATAATTTTCATGATTTATGAATAAACAGTGACAATTCTTTGTATCCCATTGAGAATTTTCAAACTTTTAATTGAAGTCACTTCAACAAGAGGTAGGTAGAGTCCATAGAGAAAGCAATGCCTTATAAAAAAAATCCAATTTCTATTCAATTTATTAATACCAGATTATCATAGCAAAGATCTGATGAATTAAAAAAGAAAAGCACACAAAGCTCCAATGGAGATTACTTCCTAGATGCATTATATAATTACATACCTATGTTCTAGCATTATCTTCCTTTCTCCAGGAAAAAAACAAGGGACAATGTTCCACCCCCTATCCTTTGCTCACTTGGGTAATACAGAAATTTCAGGGATTCTTCTGTGCCCAGAATTCTGGGATCTCTCATGAATGTACGGCATGTCTACTCCTATAAGAAAGGCTATGCTGATGGTCATGGAAAAGATGCAGGCACAAATGTCAGAGAGAAGGAACACTTGGAGGTCATGTGACTTGGGGCAGGTTGCTTCACTTTCATGTACTCCCTTTTAGTAATTTATTAAGCTGGAAAAATAGAACCTTTGGGCAAGGGGCACCAGAAATGAGAATGTAGACAATATATTGACCGCAGTTCACTACGTGGCACATACTAGTTATTTGACAAATGTCAGTCCCATCCATACTCCCTATGCTTATAATCAAGTGCCCAATCTGCTACTTCCACTTAAACTTCCCCCAGAACTGGGAAAAAGCAATGACTTACTCTAGCCCAAGTTACGCTTACTCCATACCACTTTCAACCATGACTGTATGTTTCTTACAGGAAAAGTCCTGAGAACACAGACAACAGGAGCTCCACTCTAGGGCGTCACAGTGAAAGTGAATGTGTCAGCTGCTCAGCTGTGTCTGACTCTGCAACCCCATGGACTATACCTGCCAGGTTTCTCTGTCCATGAAATTCTCCAGGGAGGAATACTGGAGTAGCCATGCCCTTCTCCCGGGGCTCTTCCTGACCTAGGGATCAAACCCAGGCCTCCTGGATTGCAGGCAGATTCTTTACCATTTGAGCCAACAGAGAAGCCCCTCTAGGGCTTCACAGTATAGTGTCTATAGGAGATTCCCTGGTGGCTCAGAGGTTAAAGCGTCTGCCTCCAATGCGGGAGACCCGGGTTCGATCCCTGGGTCGGGAAGATCCCCTGGAGAAGGAAATGGCAATCCACTCCAGTATTCTTGCCTGGAAAATCCCATGGACAGAGAAGCCTAGTAGGTTACAGTCCATGGGGTCGCAAAGAGTCGGACACGACTGAGCGACTTCACCTCACCTCACCTCAAGAGAGTTCACTGTTGTAAGGTCATCAATAACTCATACCCCACAATAACCCCCTTGGGCTTGTTAGTTACATATAACTCGTTTGAAAATTCTCCATTATAAAGTTGTTCTTTCCCATTTCCAGCTCTATGTTTCTCTGAAATTATGTTTCCACACAGGAAAGGAAAGGAAAAGAAGGAGTAAAATCGCTCAGTCATGCCCAACTCTTTGCGAACCCATGGACTGTAGCCTACCAGGAAGAAAAACAGACAATACAGAAAAAGCAAACTTTCTCAGAACTAAGGAAGGTCCCACATGGAGTATGGTATACCCTGAAGCTTTGCACAATCATTTAAGCACAGAGTTCACTGCATAAACAGCCCATATTCTGAGGGAGAAGGCAGAGATAAAGCACAATGACATAGAAATGATGCTTTCCATCTGTTTTCGGCTTGCATTACATCCAATCATTCTATACAGCCAGAGACCAAATAAACCTTTAAAAGAAACTAACCACAGCAAATGAATTAAGCCTTTCTTGTACATATATTGTGCTCAATATAATGGTTTGAAAAGTACTGTATGCTATGCTCATATTCAAGTGTAATTGCCATTTTACTGGGACTACATAGTCAAAAATCTGATTTGTATTGCAAAGGAATGACAAGATGATTAAATCTTGTCTTCATATGTCTAATTTATGTGATTTAGATTGCAGCACAAACATGAGCATGTGCAATTTGTAGTTGCATGGAAAGCTACTGCATATAACACTACATTCTGCCAAAAGTAACTTGGCCACACAGGAGTTTCCATTCTCACATGAGAAGCAGGGTGCGGGGAGGAGGGGCATGAAGAGTCTTCCCCTAAGTGTATCAGGGTGTGTTTTAAACCATTATCATTAAAATGTGAAAAACTTTTGGCGATCTTAAGAGGCTGGTAGGAGAGAACAACAGGGTCCCAGCTACTTATTAATCTCTACTTCACTTCCCAGCACTTTTTATAAATATAAATGTGGTTATATGATTTATACAGAGAAAAGCAAACATCAAGTGTTGAAAACAAATGAAAAATAAAATCATGATAAACACACATTTGGTACTATTTATACATGCATAATTCAAAAAGTCTACAAATTTCCACACTACCTTACTTCAATGGGTGTTTCTGAACATAGCTGGGCGTATATATTATGGGGTAATTACTAATTTTATACACTGAAGAGCAATGACATAGTCAAGAAAAATAAGTTGCCTCATTCAGTATGCAGTCAACACACTTGGCTTTCCTATTAATTATTGCATTCTATGTTTAGTTTCCCAATGCTAAGAAAGATAAACCCCATTCAATGCATAGTAAACTGTTTGCTTAGGGAGTAAATTTGTTTTCTAGCCTATCACAACAATAGCTGATTAAAATATGTTGCTCTTACCCAGTGTTAAATTAACTAATGTGAAATAAAACAAATATTTATTAAACAGTGAGGAAAACATTCCATCAAACTGTAAAAACCTGAGTAGGAAAACAAATGGCACACACTTAATTACAGCTGACATTTAAATGAAATTTGTAATTTCCAAATATTTAACAAGAATTAGAAAATATCCAACTTGAGGTATTTTTAGGACACTTATCATGTTCAGTCTTTTCATACATCTGAACCCAAAGAAGTTTTAACAGAGGCAGATTTTACAATACAATTGAAAGATAGATCAAAGAAGTAAACAGATTTGTTTTACTGACATTTGTGACATATTGATACAGACATAAGAGAATTAATGTGATATCTGTAATGAATATCTTGTCTTACTGAACAACAGTTTTGACAAGCTAAACTCATTAATCTAGCGTGTTCATTCAGACATCATAATCACTGCCCCATGAAGTTCATAATCTGGTTCATAAGAGATAGCTGGCTGTCATAGCAAATATATAATCAATAAATATTTCTCAATGATGAGCAAATTAGTAGACTGTCAAATGTATTACATAACTATATGCTTCTCTCTGCTTCTCTCATAATTAATACCAAAAAATCAAAATACTATTTATTGAGGAAAACAAGTGATATATTAGGTGGATTCCTCTCCAGAAGGATCAAAACCACCACTTGAAAAACTAAAAAATACCGAAATTGGAAGTCAACTCAAATATAATGCAAGCAATGGCTAGCAGGTCTTAATTGAGAGTCTACTGACATTTATTACATGGTACCTATATTCTGCTATTAATTCATATTCATATATGCCAACAATTGAGGACATTACAAATCATATATCACAATACCTGATTTAAAGAGGCTCGTGGACAACAAAAGGGAGAATATAAACAAATAAAATAATTATAACAATAATGGTTACCATCCAGTGGATGTTCACCATAGGTTTAACATGAACTAAGGGTTGGACACAACTTGGTGACTGAACAACAACAAAGGCATTATTATCATCCTAGTTAATAAATTCATGTACAAGGCATAGCTATTCCAATGACCCAATATGAATACATCCATTTTGAATTGAAAGTAAGTGTGATTAAAGTCCATATCCGCTAAACATGTATCAACTTGAAATCCTAATATCATCATAGGAGCTCTAGTGAAAATAATAAAGCATAGCAGGAAACTGAGGGCACCCAGAGCGAGGTGAAACGAAGTGAAGTCTTGAAGCTAAAGAGCTATACGAGGAATGAGCACATTTGAACCTCACTCTGAGAACACACATGTACGTACAGACACATATGATGTACACACACATACTTATGACTGAGCATCCTAGCTGACATACCTATACCAGCTAGGCCATGTCACCCAACAAGAAGCTCTGACACAGCAGAGAAGCCTCTACAGTGGAGAGAAGGACCGTTTCAAAAGAATAACCAAACCAGTCCTGAGAGCAGAATTTCTAGTGTCTTAGCTTTATGTTCATGAAGTTTATGTTTATTGGGAGTAAACGACAAAGTGCTCACAGGTATTTCCCCAAAATGTATGGAAAATCTCTTTTTATACTTTAATTCAACTACACTGTCAAAAAACCATCAGATTTTACAAGCGTAGTTCTTAAATTCTCTAACTTTATTTCCAAAAGGATGTCAAAATACTACTTCATTTATCATATGTTTTGATGATAGCAAATGACTTCAGTATTCTTGCCATGAGAATCCCATGAACATTTCTTATGTCTTATAAAGGGATTCATATTATGTATTCTAAACCAACTATATCAAAAACATAAAGAAGCTAATCACATGGTGGAAAATGACGGTAGAAGGCCTTTTTCGTGTGCTATGTTCCACAACTGAAGATATTTCTGACATCACTGACCCTTAGGGATAAAATATTTCAAAATATTTACTATTCAAATATGAAGCAATGAAAATATGCCAATAGCGCGCAGGTGCGTGCACGTGCACGTGTGCACACACACACACACACACACACACACAGTCAAGCACTAGTGAAAAACCTGATTAGAGAGAAATTCCTGACACAAGCATGTTATATGAGTATTTCCCCAAAATGTATGGAAAATCTATTTTTATACCTTAATTCAACTACACTATCGAAAAACCATCAGATTTTACAAGGATAGTTCTTAAACTCTCTAACTTTATTCCCAAAAGGATGTCAAAATACTACTTCATTTACCATATATTTTGATGATGGCAAACCACTTCAGTCTTCTTGCCATGGGAACTCCATGAACAGTATGAAAAGGCAAAAAGATATAACACTGAAAGATGAGTCTCCCAGGTGGATAGGCATCCACGATGCTAATGGGGAAGAGCTCAGAAACAGCTACAGAAAGAATGAACAGGCTGAGCAAAACCGGAAAGCACACTCAGTTGTGGATGTGTCTGGTGAAAATAAAGTCCAACGCTGTAAAGAGCAATATTGCACAGGAACCTGGAATGTTAGGTTCATGAGTCAAGGTTAATTGGATGTAGGTAAACATGAGATGGCAAGAGTGAACATCAACATATTAGGAATCAATGAACTAAAATGGACAGGAATGGGCAAATTTAATTTGGATGACCATTATATCTACTACTGCAGGTAAGAGTCCTTAGAAGGAATGGAGTACCCCTCATAGTTAACAAGAGTCTGAAAGGCAGTACATGGTTGCAATCTCAAAAATGACAGAATGAACTCAGTTTGTTTCAAAGGCAAACCATTCAGTATCACAGTAATCCAAGTCTATGCTCCATCACTAATACTGAAGAAACTTAAGTTGAAAGCTTTTATGAAGACCTTCAAGATCTCCTAGATCTAGTACCAAAAAAAGATGTCTTTTTCATCATAGGGGAATGGAATGCAAAAGTAGGAAGTCAAGAGATGCCTGGAATAACGGGCAAGTTTGGTCTCTGAGTATAAAATGAAGCAGAGCAAAGACCATCAGAATTTAGTCAAGAGAACACACTGGTCATAGCACACACCCTCTTCCAACAACACGAGACAATTCTACACATGGTCATCAACAGATGATCAATACCAAAATCATGGAAATTTTATTCTTTGCAGTGAAGATGGGAGAACCTCTATACTCAGCAAAAACAAGACCTGGAGCTGACTGTGATTCAAACCATTAGCTCCTTATTGCAAAATTCAGGCTCAAATTGAAGAAAGTAGGGAAACCACTAAGCTATTCAGGTATGACATAAATCAAATTCCTTACTTACAATTATACAGTGGAGGTGACGAGCAGATTCAAGTGACTAGATCTGGTAGACAGAGTGCCTGAACAACTATGGACGTACGTTCATAACACTGCACAGAAAGTGATGACCAAAACCAGCCCCCAGAGCGGAGGGAAAATGCAAGAAGGCAAAGTGGTTGTTTGAGGAGGCCTGACAAATAGCTGAGAAAAGAAGAGAAGCAAAAGGCAAAGGAAAAAGGGAAAGATATAACCAACTTAATGCAGAGTTCCTGAGAATAGCAAGGTGAGATAAAGTCTTTTTAAGTGAATAATACAAAAGAACAGAGGGACAAAACAGAATGGGAAAGACCAGAGAGATCTTCAAGAAAACTGGAGATCCCAAAGGAACATTTCATGCACAGACAAGCACAATAATGGACAAAAATGGCAAGGATCTAACAGAAGCAAAAGTGATTAAGAAGATGCGGCATGAATAAACAGAACTATATAAACTGTGAAAAATTCTGAAAGAGACGGGAATACCAGACCACCTGACCTGCCTCTTGAGAAACCTGTATGCAGATCAGGAAGCAACAGTTAGAACTGGACATGGAAAAACAGACTGTTTCCAAATAGGAAAAGGAGTACGTCAAGGCTGTATATTGTCACCCTGATTATTTAACTTATATGCAAAGTACATCATGAGACACGTTGGGCTGGAGGAAGCACAAGCTGGAATCAAGATTGTTGGAAGAAATATCAACAACCTCAGATATGCAGATGACACCACCCTTATGGCAGAAAGTGAAGAAGAACTAAACAGCCTCTTGATGAAAGTGAAGGAGAGCGAAAAAGTTGACTTAAAGCTCAACATTCAGAAAACTGAAGGTTGGAATCTGGTCAAGATCATGGAATCCGGTCCCATCACTTCATGGCAAATAGATGGGAAAACAGTGGCAGACTTTATTTTTCTGAGCTTCAAAATCACTGCAGATGGTGATTGCAACCATGAAATTAAAAGACATTTACTCCTTGGAAGGAAGGTTATGACCAACCTAGACAGCATATCAAAAAGCAGAGACATTACTTTGTCAACAAAGGTCTGTCTAATCAAAGCTATGGTTATCCCAGTGGTCATGTATGGATGTGAGAGTTGGACTATAAAGTAAGCTGAGCACCAAAGAATTGATGCTTTTGAACTGTGGTGTTGGAGAAGACTCTTTAGAGTCCCTTGGACTGCAAGGAGATCCAACCAGTCCATCCTAAAGGAAATCAGTCCTGGCTACTCATTGGAAGGACTGATGTTGAAGCTGAAATTCTAATACTTTGGCCACCTGATGTGAAGAAGTGACTCATTTGAAAAGACCCTGATGCTGGGAAAGATTGGGGGCAGGAGGAGAAGGGGATGACAGAGGATGAGATGGTTGGATGGCATCACCGACTCAATGGACATGGGTATGGGTGGACTCTGGGAGTTGGTGATGTACAGGGAGGCCTGGTGTGCTACGATTCATGGAGTCGCAAAGAGTCAGATAAGACTGAGCAACTGACCGGAAATGAATATAAAAAAGACCTTCATGACCCAGATAACTATGATGGTGTGATCACTCAACTAGAGCCAGAGATCTTGGAGTGTTAAGTCAAGTGGGCCGTAAGGAGCATTACTATGGACAAAGCTAGTGAAGGTGATGGAATTCAAGCTGAGCCATTTCAAATCCTAAAAGATAATGCTATTAAAGTGCTGCATTCAATATGCCAGTAAGTGTGGAAAACTCAGCAGTGGCCACAGTACTGAGAAAGCTCAGTTTTCATTCCAATCCCAAAGAAAGGCAATGCCAAAAAATGTTCAAGTTACCATACAATTGCACTAATATCACATATTAGCAAGATTATATTCAAAATCCTTCAAGCTAGGCTTCAGCATTATGTGATCTGAGAATTTCCAGACGTAAAAACTGAATTTAGAAAAGGCAAGGGAACCAGAGGTCAAACTGCCAACACCAGTAGGATCACAGAAAAATCAAGGAAATTTTTTTTTAATGTACTTTTGCGTCATTGACTATACTTCAAAAGCTTTTGACTGTGCTGATCACAACAAACTGTGGAAAATTCTTACAGAGATGGGAATACCAGACCACCTTACCTGCCTGAGAAACCCATATACAGTTCAAGAAGCAACAGTTAGAACTGGACATGGAATATCAGACTGGTTCAAAACTTAAAGGAGTACATCAAAGCTATATATTGGCACCTTGTTTATTTAACTTATATGCAGAGTACATCATGTGAAATGCTGGGCTGGAGGATTCACAAGCTGGAATAAAGACTGCTTGGAGAAATATCAAAAACTCAGATATGCAGAAGATAATTTAATGGGAGAAAGTAAAACTGAAGTAAAGAGTCTCTTGATGAAGGTGAAACAGGAGAGCAAAAAACCTGGCTTAAAACTCAACATTCAAAAAATTAAGATCACAGCATCAGGTCCCATCACTTCATGGCATACAGATGGGGAATAAGCGGAAACTGTCAGAGTTCTTTTTCTTGGACTCCAGCATCACTGCGGATGGTGACTGCAGCCACAAAATTAAAAGACACTTGCTCCTGGGAAGAAAAGCTATGACAAACCTAGACAGTGTATTACAAAGAAGAGACATCACTTTGCCAACAAAGGTCCACAGAATCAAAGATACGGTTTTTCCAGTAGTCATGTACAGATGTGAGTGTTGGACCATAAAGAAGGCTGAGTGCTGAAGAACTGATGCTTTCAGACTGTCGTGCTAGAGAAGACTCTTGAGAATCCCTTGGACAGAGAGGAGATCAAGCCAGTCAATCCTAAAGGAAATCAGTTCTGAATATTCATTGGAAGGACTGGTGCTGAAGCTCTAATACTTTGGCCACTTGACACAAAGAGCCGACTCCTTGGAGAAGACCCTGATGCTGGGAAAGACTGAAGGCAAGAGGAGAAGGGGGTGACAAAGGATGTGATGGTTGGATGGCATCACTGACTCAATGGATATGAGCCTGAGCAAACCGAGGCAGACAGTGAAGGACAGGGGAGCCTGGTGTGCTGCAGTCCCTAGGGTCGCTAAGAGTTGGAGATGACTGAGCAAACGAACACGACAATCGTGTATTTTAAGATTAACAATGGCTGGAGGTGGCACACTGCTATTTGGGTAACTACCGAGACTGCAAAAAAGGAATGGTAAAACCAGGCGTAGTGGTTTTACACATACTTCATCTCTGCAGAAAGCCATGGTGTGAAGGATGAAAATAACTGCATTTCGATTCATGAGAACCAAACAGATGACAACTCAACCAAACAGATAACAACTATTAATCTAGAGCAGGGCTATGAATTATGCACATGACTCTACTATTCAACTTGAATTTGAAAAGAACATTCAGTGAACACAACTGTCACACAAGAGCAAGCCATATACCACTAATCTAGAGCCAGACATCTTGGAATGTGAAGTCAAGTGGGCCTTAGAAAGCATCACTAAGAACAAAGCTAGTGGAGGTGATGGAATTCCAGTTGAGCTGTTTCAAATCCTGGAAGATGATGCTGTGAAAGTGCTGCACTCAATATGCCAGCAAATTTGGAAAACTCAGCAGTGGCCACAGGACTGGAAAAGGTCAGTTTTCATTCCAATTCCAAAGAAAGGCAATGCCAAAGAATGCTCAAACTACCACACAATTGCACTCATCTCACATGCTAGTAAAGTAATGCTCAAAATTCTCCAAGCCAGGCTTCAGCAATANCTCTTCGCATGAGGCGGCCAAAGTACTGGAGTTTCAGCTTTAGCATCATTCTTTCCAAAGAAATCCCAGGGCTGATCTCCTTCAGAACGGACTAGTTGGATCTCCTTGCAGTCCAAGGGACTCTCAAGAGTCTTCTCCGACACCACAGTTCAACAGCATCAATTCTTCGGTGCTCAACCTTCTTCACAGTCCAACTCTCACATCCATACATGACCACAGGGAAACCATAGCCTTGACTTGACGGACCTTTGTTGGCAAAGTAATGTCTCTGCTTTTCAATATGCTGTCTAGGTTGGTCATAACTTTTCTTCCAAGGAGTAAGCGTCTTTTGAGTTCATGGCTTCAATCACCATCTGCAGTGATTTTGGAGCCCAAGAAAATAAAGTCTGACACTGTTTCCACGGTTTCCCCATCTATTTTCCATGAAGTGATGGAATCAGATGCCATGATCTTCGTTTTCTGAATGTTGAGCTTTAGGCCAACTTTTTCACTCTCCTCTTTCACTTTCATCAAGAGGCCTTTTAGTTCCTCTTCACTTTCTGCCATAAGGGTGGTGTCATCAGCATATCTGAGTTTATTTATATTTCTCCCAGCAATCTTGGTTCCAGCTTGTGCTCCTTCCAGCCCAGCGTTTCTCATGATGTACTCTGCATGTAAGTTAAATAAGCAGGGTGACAATATACAGCCTTGACGTACTCCTTTTCCTATTTGGAACCAGTCTGTTGTTTCTACCCCACTACAAAAAAAGATTGAAGGCAAGAGGAGAAGGGGATGAAGAGGATGGGATGGTTGGATGGCATCAACCATGGTTGGATGGACATGAGTTTGAGTAAGCTCTGGGAGCTGGTAAGGGACAGGGAGGCCTGGCATGGTGCAGTCCATGTGGTTGAAAAAAGTCGGACTTGACTGAGCAACTGAACTGACTACAAAACAAAAAGTTTAAAAAAGAACATACAGTTGTTTTCATGCCTTAACTGTTGAAAATAATGCTGCAATGAACATGGGGGTTTGGACATCTTTTTGAGATAGTAATTTCACTTCCTTCAGATAAATACCCAGAAATAGAATCACCTGATTATGTGGTAGTACTGCTTTTTATTTTTTGAGGAATTTGAAAGTTGCTTGAAACTTAACTAAATTTATTGTGGTAATCACTTTGCAATGAATATATTATTGTGTACACATAAAAGTAATGCAGTGTAACACATCAATTGTTTTGTTGCTCATCTGTGGCCAACTCTATGCAACACCGTGGACTGTAGCCCGCCAGGCTCCTCTCTCCAAAGGATTTCCCAGGCAAGAATACTGGAGTGGGTTGCCGTTTCCTTCTCCAGGGGATCTTCCCGATCCAGGGATCAAAGCCATGTCTCCTGCATTGCAAGCGGATTCTTTACCACTGAGCCACCAAGGGAAGACCCATCAATCATATCTCACTTTAAAAACAAGCCTATTCTAGTTACAACCAATAAGATACATTCACTCACTGATATCTTGCTGCCCAGTTTGAAAATCAGTGCAAACGAAGCAACTGACAAAGGATAATCTCCTAATTATATAAACAGCTCATACAGCTCAATATCAGGAAAACAATCAAAAAATGGGCAGAAGACATAAGCAAACATTTCTTCAAAGGAGACAGACAAATGGCAAATGAACACATGAAAAATGAAAAGATACTCAACATTGCTCATTATTAGAGAAATGCAAATCAAAACTACAATGAGATGTCACCTCACCCTAGTCAGAATGGCCATCATCAAAAAGCCTACAAATAATCAATGCCGAGCAGACGTGAAGGAAAGGGAACCCTCCTACACTGTTGGTGGGAATGTAAATTGGTGCAGCCACTGTGGAGAACAGTACAGAGATTGTTTTAAAAGCTAGGAATAGAACTGCTGTATGGCCCAGCAACCCCACTACTGGGCATATACCCTGAGTAAACCACAATTCAAAAAAGCACATACCCCAGTGTTCATTGCAGCACTATTTACAGTAGCCAGGACATGGAAGCAACCTAGATGTCCATTGAGAGATGAATGGATAAAGAAGATGTGGTATATATATACAATAAAATATTACCCAGCCATAAAAAATAATGAATTTGAGTCAGTTCTAGTGAGATAGTTAAACCTCGAGCCTGTTTTACAGAGTGAAATAAATCATAAAAAAAATATTGTATATTAATGCATA
Organism: Oreotragus oreotragus; assembly: GCA_006410675.1. Lineage (NCBI taxonomy): Eukaryota > Metazoa > Chordata > Mammalia > Artiodactyla > Bovidae > Oreotragus > Oreotragus oreotragus. The sequence continues at coordinate 283,818 of SJYX01013740.1, forward strand.
TACATGGAATCTAGAAAAATAGTACTAATGAACCTATTTCAGGGAAGGAATGGCGATGCAAGTGTAAAGAATGGACTTGTGGACATAGGATAGGAGGGGAAAGAGAAGGTAGGAGAATGGACATATAAACACTACCACGTGTAAAATAAATGGCTAGTGGGAAGCTGCTGTATAACAGGGAGCCCAGCCCTCACGTCTGTAACATCCTCAAAGGAAGGGATGAGGGGAGGGAAGTCTCACGAAGGAAGGAACATATAATCATTATTGCTGATTAGCACTGGTGTACAGGCAAAAACCAACACAGCATTGTGAAGCAATTATCCTCCACTTAAATAAATTTTAAAAAAGAAAATCAGTGGTCTCTGACAATACTTGTTTCATTTTAATATATTCTTTTATATATTTGGTATTCCCTGGTGGCTCAGACAGCAAAGGATCTACCCACAACGTGGGAGATCCAGGTTCAATCCCTGCATGGGGAAGATCCCCTGGAGAAGGAAATGGTTACCCACTTGCCTGGAGTACCCTTGCCTGGAGAATCCCATGGACAGAGGAGCCTGGTGGGCTACAGTTGATGGGATCTCAAAGAGTCAGAAACAACTGAGCAAGTAACACTTTATTTTCACTTTACATATTTATGTATATATCACAGACTATGATTAATGATATAACTCACTCTGAATGTAGATATGATCTACCTTCTTCTCTAAATAGTAAGTTGGTTAAGCTCAATAATACAAATAATATAAAGAAAACTCACCAAGTATGCTAAATCACGTCAGTTGTGTCTGACTCTGCGATCCACGAATACTAATAGGAAGCTAAACCAGGTAAATATATTACGTTTTTTTAATTTACATACACTTCACATGCATATCTCAAAGTGTCTACGAAAAGCCTCACCACTTTTACTCTTTAGAGTTAAAGACTATATTTCCTCAGGAATAGCAATTCAAATATATGTAACAAAGTGTATTGTTACCAAAAAAAAATGTAATAAAACACCCTAGATGACAATAGGAAAATTATTAAATTACATGCATTCTTCTGATGAACATTACACAACCATAAAGATCATGTTTGTAAAGAATACTTAATGAAACGGAGATAAAACAATGACTCATTGCTATGTGAGAAAAGAGGGAGCTATACTTTACAGTGTCTTAACTATGAGAGGAAACCAACCTGGAGAAAGGAAACCAGGAAATGTATGCAACAAAGCATTAGCAGTAGTGGTTTCTCAGCAGTATATTTTTAACACTATCTACCTTGTGCATTTATTGCTTTTTTTTAATCAGGTAAGTCAAGAAATTAACAGCAAATGAGAACGTCTTCTCTGACAAAAACATACACATGAAAAACTAAAGAACGCCCCTGAAAGCCTGCCTTTCCAAATCTCCTGTGAAACTGAATTACAGCTCCTGTGACAGTTTTCCCATATTGGAGGCTGAGTTTGCTTGTCACAAAAGCACCTTCCAGGTTAAACAGGAAGTCTCCTGTACCTTCAGAATCAGAAGATGAGTAACCATAAATTTGCTTTTATTTCTCCCTATATATGAATATCGATGAAAATACATTCTCCAAGAAATTTCTTGGGAAGGTTACATCAGAATGACTTTTATTCTGTGGTTTGCACATTTGAAAACAAAGTATGTAAAAAGTGAAAGCATTAGTCGTTCAGTCGTGTTCAACTCTATGCAGCCCGCCAGGTTCCCCTGTCCATGAAATTCTCCAGGCAAGAATACTGGATAGTCATTCCCTTTTCCAGGGGGTCTTCCTGACCCAGAAATCGAATATGGATCTCCTGCATTGCAGGCAGATTCTTTACCGCCAGGGAAGCCTCAAACAAAGTATAGTAAAACATTATTAGTATTGCACTACAGAGTGCAAACTAGGTAGGCAAAAATACTAATGTGCATTTTAAGCACTGTCTATGTCACAGACACAACTACAGAAATAAAAATGAACAGCACGTCTTTTGCCTTCCAGTAGTTCAGTTTCCTAGGGAAAAAAGGTCACCACCTCTAAGAACATTAAAGTTGGTTCCATGTGAGTGAAATGGAGAAAACACATGCTTGCACTTAACTGCCTGGAAAAGTCAAGATATTGGAGGTTGGGGTATAAGTTAGGGTTCAACAGGCAGAGAAAAGCACAGTGTTTCAGGAAGAGAGAACAGCATGTGCAAGACGATTAGGAGGAGTTGAGCACTACCACAGGTCAGGTTGCAAGCTGGGGAGTGGCAGTGTATAAGGCTAGAAAGGCGAACAGGAGCCAACCCAAAGTGGGTAACTATCTCCTCCTCTTACTAAATTATAGAATGTGTCTTATTCACCAGTTTATCCATATCTCAGTGTATGCCATGTGGTAGGTTCGCACATAACATTAATAGTCCAACACAAAATTACGTGTAATTTTATGTCTCTCACAATCAGTTGTAAAACTAGACCCACTGTATTGTCAGATTTTTTAAAAATAATGTAGTATACTGCCCTCTAGTGGTTAGAAGATTCTCTTTTGATATCCTATCATTTTGCCTTTTCATCCTGTTCATGGGGTTCTCAAGGCAAGAATACTGAAGTGGCTTGCTATTNAACAGTGGAAACAGTGTCAGACTTTATTTTTTTGGGCTCCAAAATCACTGCAGATGGTGACTGCAGCCATGAAATTAAAAGACGCTTACTCCTTGGAAGAAAAGTTATGACGAGCCTGGATAGTATATTCAAAAGCAGAGACATTACTTTGCCGACTAAGGTCCACCTAGTCAAGGCTATGGTTTTTCCTGTGGTCATGTATGGATGTGAAAGTTGGACTGTGAAGAAAGCTGAGCGCCGAAGAATTGATGCTTTTGAACTGTGGTGTTAGAGAAGACTCTTGAGAGTCCCTTGGACTGCAAGGAGATCCAACCAGTCCATTCTGAAGGAGATCAGCCCTGGGATTTCTTTGGAAGGAATGATGCTAAAGCTGAAACTCCAGTACTTTGGCCACCTCATGAGAAGAGTTGAGTCATTGGAAAAGACTCTGATGCTGGGAGGGATTGTGGGCAGGAGGAGAAGGGGACGACCAAGGATGAGATGGCTGGATGGCATCACGGACTCGATGGACATGAGTCTGAGTGAACTCCGGGAGATGGTGATGGATAGGGAGGCCTGGCGTGCTGCGATTCATGGGGTCGCAAAGAGTCGGACACAACTGAGCGACTGAACTGAACTGAACTGAATTACGAAGGTCTTTCTATTATTAATATTTGAAGATCTTTCTGCAAAATTCAGTAAGTCTTTTCTCTATTACTATTTGGAGACTTTGTCCAAAACTTCCTTCACTGTGAAGGCTGCTGGTTGATAACTTACATAATGAACACTTATTTAATTTTCACTCACAAGCTTCAAACTTCAATATGCTTCAACCCTCAGGTTCAAATGCTTGATGGCATACACGCCCACCCCAGCTAGCCTTTTAAAGTTTTTTATTTCACTGAGGGGCTTTAACCTTCCCTCACCACATCCGGGTTTTAATTTTCTACTCTTTTCTACCATATGCATGCATCTTCTCTCTCTCCTTAAAAATATTCAGATAATCTCCATCTCAGTTCTAACATTCAGGTAGTTTTGCTACAACTTCACGTAACTAGAAAACAGTTTCTATCCTTCCTCAGACATAACGATCACAACTCATTCACTCTACTGCGATCCACCTCCCCCTGTCTTGAAAAGGTCTCTTTGATAACTGATGTTTATTTAGCAACTCCACTTGGAAATACAATCTCCCTCCCCCATTTCAATGAGGTCTTAGATTCTTCTCTCCAATTTCTGTGCTACCACTGGAAGTCTTTTGAACAGTCTACCTCCCTACAGAGGGGTATCTTACAAAAATTCCCCTTAGTTTTACAACAGCCTCTGCTCTCTTAGGAAGTTCCCCTACCAGAGAGATTTGACTATTATCTCCCAAATGAACTTCTCTAAGCCTAAACTTTTGCTAAATCTTTCTCTATATTTTTTTCCCACACAAATATTAGAGAATGATGTCCAGTGTATATATACACGAGTCATTCCAAAGTTAGCTATCACCCATAAAGTGAAAGCCACTCAGTTATGTCCAACCCTTTCTGACTCCATCTACTATAGTCCTCCAAGGCTCCTCTGTCCATGGAATTCTCCGGGCAAGAATACTGGAGTGGGTTGCCATTCCCTTCTCCAGGGGATCTTTCCAATCCAAGGATCAAACACGGTCTCCTGCACTGAAGGCAGATTCTTTATCACCACTAGGGAAGTCCTATGGACCAAAACAATTATGAAGAGGATACACAAGGCATTCGTAATCACAGGAGGGAAAGCAACTTGAAAAATATCCGGTGCTCCAACTCTCTTGAATAATCCTTGCATCTTGTTTGGAGTGTCTATTTTCTTAGCAATATGCTGAGTTCTTGTAGCTTACCACTAAACATTATTTGATTGATGAAATTCGTGTTAAATAAGGGAGAGTATTATACTACCATTACCTATGATACTGGGTTCCAGTGGTAAATTAGCTAACCAATCTGGACCACAACTCCCGCATCAGTGAAATTAAGGCACTGACACATCTCTCAGTTTCTCTTCCCTTATAAGGTGGTGAAATCTAAGAAACTTCTATGTAAAAAATACACACTTCTATGTAAAAAAAGAATCATACCAAGTCACTAAAAATAATTTATGAATTGCAATTATTAGGTTCATACTGTAAAAAACGGTATTTATAACACAGAAATTATTTGAAGAGTTCTCTCTCTGAAATTCTTTCTAAGTGGAATAAACAGCTGTTGTTGAAACAATGCACAAGTCTGCAGAGCATGTGCTATGAACTGGGATAAATAAATATGAGTTAACAGTTTGAGTTCCATCTCTGAATTGGTGAACGCGGTGAAATTTATCGAAACTTCTCCTTACCAGGGGCTACTAACCTGCTTTGGGCAAAATACATTTTGCACTGTGCTCAGTCCCTCAGTCATGTCTGACCCAGGGATCGAACCCACGTCTCTTGGGTCTCCTGCGTTGGCAGGTGGATTCTTTACCACTAGCGCCACCTGGGAGGTTCTGGGCAGAATACAGTGGAGGACTACTGCCCAGTGGTACCTGAGGACACCCCATCTCTTCACTGCATGGCACTTCGAAGAGAAATTCTCAACTGATAAACAGCGGACAAGGAAGGGAAATACTTTCACTATTCCAAAGCTGAGCCCATGGGACACACCAGTAGCTGAACGATTCCTCTGGAGGTGGCCTTGGACAATTCTGAAGGTGAGCAGGGACAATTCCTTGTCTAAGCACAGTTCTATGAAGCACTGTTATAATAACGTGTTCATCTGTGACTGGGAGTAATTTATTCCCCGTAGGGTTTTATCATGGCCACTTGGAATGCTCAAAAACATATCTGTCACTTTGTTTTGTGTAAATTACATAGATATATTATTCCCAATAGTATCTCAGCACCAAAAATATAATCCATACACCACGTACACACCAGGCAATGTGGCAGGTACTTTACACCGTTACCTAAGGCAGTCCTCACCATGAAGGAGCAATGTGAACCTCCACGTTACAAGCAAAGCAAGGTTCATGGCTACTGAACAGCACAGCAGGGATCTGAACACAGGTTTGTCTAATCCCAAACTCTTCTCCTCCCACCACAGTGCTTCTCACTACAAGCTCCTAAGGTGTGAGCATGATGTTTGTTATGCACTGCTGCTACTAAGTCACTTCAGTCCTGTCCGACTCTGTGCGACCCCACAGACGGCAGCCTACCAGGCTCCCCCGTCCCTGGGATTCTCCAGGCAAGAACACTGGAGTGGGTTGCCATTTTCTTCTCCAATGCATGAAAGTGAAAACTGAAAGTGGAGTTGCTCAGTCGTGTCCGACTCTTCGCGACCCCATGGACTGCAGCCCACCAGGCTCCTCTGCCCATGGGATTTTCCAGGCAAGAGTACTGGAGTGGGGTGCCATTGCCTTCTCCGGATGGAAGCACTATTCCAGGACAAATTTATCCAGTTACAGAGGGGGCCAGCTGTCAGGAGTGCTACCATGCACTGAAATGCACAAACCACTGCAGCCTTCACTTTGTGGATCCAGGTGGTCACTGAAGACACTCAATGATAACCAGGGGCCACTGATGGGCCGAATCTTGTTATTGCTAGCGTTGGGCAGCATTTCTCTGTGGATGCTCTGTGGATGCAATGGGGTTTATATTAACAGGTTTGTTTGTTTGCTTGGGCTGTGCCACTTGGCATGGGGGATCTGTTTCCTGACCAGGGATTGAACTTGTACCACCCTGCATTGAAAGTATGGCATGTTAACTACTAGACAGCCAGGGAATTCTTCAAGTGGGGTCCATATTAAACAAAGGATATCAGAGTTCCTTTTGCCAATGCATTTTTTTTTCATGTAGCCTTTCTCAGAGGTATTATGCAATAAATCACCCACACACACCCCTAGAGATCCCAGTAGCCTCAGAAGTTACTAGAAAGCTAACCCTCTCATTTTTATAAGACCATGAACAATGCCTGCAGAGTTTTTCAGAAGCAATCATGCCTCCTCCTATTACTCTGATATTCATACCATTCATGCATGGGCTTCTCGAGGCAAGAATACTGGAGTGGTTGGCCAGTCCCTTCTCCAGTGGACCATGTTTCGTCAGAACTCTCCACTATGACCCATCTATTTTGGGTGGCCCTGCATGGCCTGGTTCATAGCATCAGTGGGTTACACAACGCTGGATCCATATGATCATTTTGGTTAGTTTTCTGTGATGAAGAAAGAAAGTGAAAGTCTCTCGGTCATGTACAACTCTTTGTGACCTGAAGGACTAGACAGTCCATGGAATTCTCCAAGCCTGAATACTGCAGCAGGTATCCTTTCCCTTCTCCAGGAATCTTCCCAACTCAGGGATCAAACCTAAGTCTCCCTCATTGCCGGTAGATTCTTTAGCAGCTCAGCCACAAGGGAAGCCCAAGAATACTGGAATAGTTAGCCTATTCCTTTCTCCAGCAGCTCATCCTGACTCAGGAATCAAACCAGGCCAGGGTCTCCTGCATTGCAGGCGGATTCTTTACCAACTGGTCTATCAGGGAAGCCCTGTGATGGTGGAGTACTTTATCCACCTCCTGGTGCTTGGAAGTGGATGTTACCTCCTGATGACATTTAACATCCTAGAGACTTGAATTCAAAACTCAGCTTTTCTACTTCCAATCTATAATGTCATGGCCCAGTAACAATTTTTAGAATACAGGTCTGAATTCTAGAGAAATTAATTGGCTAAAAAAAGGCTAAAATAATGCCTACTTGGTAGTATGTTTGTTATGCCCAGATATGGAATATGCAGAAGGCACTTGATAAAAGTGGCAGTTATTATCTTTTTTCTTAATGATAAGTACTACTTTAGTTGTAAAAACACAGAGCTAAGCAATACTGTTAGGCCACAGAATCTGCTGGAGTCAGAAAGAGATCAGAAGAAAAGCCACATGCACTTCTCTGGGTATCATGTATTATTAAATTATACTAATTTAAGGAAAGAAAAATAGTTACTAAAGACAGCCAGATTTCTAAAAAGCATATATTAATATATCATACTCCTCTTTTACGGGGAATGAGGAAATGGGAGATGGGTCTACAATTTGTCATAGTACTATGATCCAAATAAACTAAAACCCACAGAAGTAAAGATCATGCTGAAAATCCATCATCCCAAACTCCTGTTTATGGAGATTATCTGGCTATATTTTCTAAAACTTAATATGTTAATATTATATCTATTCCACAGTCAGTCAACTTTTTATTTTCAATAACTTCTATACCCTCTCTTTCATTGTCATCCATCTTATTCCTGTAACTATTCAGAAATCCACACCTTGATCTCTTTCCTAGGAACTGTACTCATTCATGGAATCAGTAAGTACTTCTCTCCCTTCCTCCTTTTTCCAACTAACTCCCTGGTGTAGTTAAAAATAACCTGACATTATGTTTTGGCAGATCATGCTGATGTCTGGCAGACACCAGCACAATTGTGTAGAGCAATTATTCTTCAATTAAAAAACAAATAATCTTTTAAAAAATATTAAAAGAATAACCTGACACAAAGAGCCAATGCATTGGAAGAGAACTTGATACTGGCACAGACTGAGGGCAAGAGGAAAAGGGGGCAACAGATGATGAGAGGGTAGGATGGCATCACCAACTCAAGGGACAAGAGTTCGAGCGAGTGAAGGACAGGGAAGCCTGGCGCGCTGCAGTCCACGGGGTCGCAAACGCTGGACAGGACTGAGCAACCGAGCAACAGCAACAAGGAGCACCAACACAAGGGCTCCCCTGGCGGCTCAGTGGCACAGAATCCACCTGCCAGTGCAGGAGACGCAGGGTCGATCGCTGGTCTGGGAAAACCCCCTGGAGGAAGAAATGACGCCGTACTCTTCCCAGGGAAATCGCAGGGACAGAGGAGCCTGGCCAGCTACAGTCCACAAGTCACAGAGAGTGGGACACGACTTAGCAACCGAACAACAACTAGGTTTCAGAACGCACGATTTCAGAATTTTTTAATTACCATGTAAGTATCACTCACCTAGAGCCAGACATCCTGGAATGTGTAGTCAAGTGGGCCTTAGAAAGCATTCACTATGAACAAAGCTAGTGGAGGTGATGGAATTCCAGTGGAGCTGTTTCAAATCCTGAAAGATGATGCTGTGAAAGGGCTGCACTCAAGATACCAGCAAGTTTGGAAAACTCAGCAGTGGCCACAGGACTGAAAAAGGTCACTTTTCATTCCAATCCCAAAGAAAGGCAATGCCAAAGAATGCTCAAACTACAGCACAATTGCACTCATCTCACACACTAGTAAAGTAATGCTCAAAATTCTCCAAGCCAGGCTTCAGCAATACATGAGCTGTGAACTTCCAGATGTTCAAGCTGGTTTTAGAAAAAGCAGAGGAACCAGAGATCCAATTGCCAACATCTGCTGGATCAGCAAGAGAGTTCCAGAAAAACATCTATTTCTGCTTTATTGACTATGCCAAAGCCTTTGACTATGTGGATCACAATAAACTGTGGAAAATTCTGAAAGAGATGGGTACACCAGATCACCTGACCTGCCCCTTGAGAAACCTGTATGCAGGTCAGGAAGCAACAGTTAGAACTG
>SJYX01013740.1:293458-373962 GCA_006410675.1 Oreotragus oreotragus
TTATTTTTGGGGGGCTCCAAAATCACTGCAGATAGTGATTGCAGCCATGAAATTAAAAGATGCTTACTCCTTGGAAGGAAAGTTATGACCAACCTAGACAGTATATTCAAAAGCAGAGACATTACTTTGCTGACTAAGGTCCGTCTGGTAAGGCTATGGTTCTTCCTGTGGTCATGTATGGATGTGAGAGATGGATTGTGAAGAAAGCTGAGCACTGAAGAATTGATGCTTTTCAACTGTGGTGTTGGAGAAGACTCTTGAGAGTCCCTTGGACTGCAAGGAGATCCAACCAGTCCATCCTAAAGGTGACCAGTCCTGGGTGTTCACTGGAAGGACTGATGTTGAGGCTGAAATTCCAATACTTTAGCCACCTCATGCGAAGAGTTGACTCATTGGAAAAAACCCTGATGCTGGGAGGGATTGGCGGCAGGAGGAGAAGGGGACGACAGAGGCTGAGATGGCTGGATGGCATCACCGACTCAATGCACATGAGTTTGGGTGAACTCCGGGAGTTGGTGATGGACAGGGAGGCCTGGCATGCTGTGATTCATGGAGTCGCAAAGAGTTGGACACAACTGAGCAACTGAACTGAACTATACACTAGAAAAGCATAAAGTCTCTACCCACACTGTTAATGAAACTAAAAGTCAAGGACTTCCAGTGGTTACTCCAGTAACCACAAGCCATATCTGAACATCTGAAATGTATCTTGTCCAAATCAAGTTGCTCTGCAAGTGTGAAATACACAGCAGACTTTGAAGTCCTTTTACCAAAAAAACATAATTTAAAATATTTCATTTATCATTTTATATTGATTATGTGTTGAAATGGCAAGACTTTATTATAAAAATATACTATTAAAATTAAATTTACCTATTTCTTTTTATGTTCTAACATAAAAAGGAACCCTAAAATTACTGAAGCAGCTCGAATTATATTTCTATCAAAAAGCACCAGTCAAGGTCCTACAACTTCAAAGCCTTATTCAACAAAATGGGAATTTTCCTGGCCTCGAGTTGTATTTTATAGAGACCTTAATGACTTGCTACCACTAAATTCTTTAAAGATCTGTTTTCTTGTTTAATCTAGCATTTAATGTATCTGGATATGAATATATTACAACAGGTCCTATTAATTGAGCACAGTTTTCAGACCCTTGGAGAGTATAATTGTGCAGAATATATTTGATGCTTGCTGCTACCATTTTTATTTTACCAGATTATCAATCTTCAGATCTTTGAAAACTCTGCAAAGTGATCTCAAAAGTCTTGTGTGTATCTTTCATAAAGCATGCACACCCACGGCTGAACTCAAGTGTCAAGGGTTTTCCCTAATCCTCACAGCCTATTAAAACTAAAAGATTCCCAGAGGGCCAGAAATATAACCCAACATCCAGTTTATGTCCTGAAGCATAGCTGTATTTAGATCAATAAATAAAACGTAACGCATTCTGTACCACACTTCCACTCTACCGCTGATGGAAAATGCATTGGAGAATATATACATCATTAAACTGAACACAGCCAAATGTATTATGTTACAGCATCATTTGTAACTCAAGCCAAATAATCCTCCAAAATTTCTAAATGTCAAACTTACTGAAAATAACATTTTCATCCATTCTGTGTCTCACTTTTGTTTTTTTATGTTTCTCCTTAGTTATTCTTCTGAGTTAACAGATTTAAGGGTTTCTCATTTTCATCATGTATAAAACTGGGAAAAGAATTCACTGTATATTTATACTGTATATTTATTTAAGGAATTTTTTTCCAGCTCTTTCACTGACAAGCAGCAATACCTAAAAGAAAAAACACATTATAACTCATATCAGCCCTCTTTTTTTTTTTCATGGAGTTACATGCAAACGCATGTTTTTAATCATATGATTTCTACCAAATATCTCTGCTGGCTCAGTTTCTGTCAGACGCTATGAGTGTGATACCAGGCAACATAAGCAAGACTAGGCTGGGTTTCCTTGTCCTTTGAGTTCAGTCACGTCCAACTCTGCAATTCCATGGATTGTAGTCCACCCAACTCCTCTGTCCAACAGATTCTCCAGGTAAGAATACAGGAGTGGGTAGCCATGCCCTTCTCCAGGGGATCTTTCCGACCCAGGGATTGAATCCAGGTCTCCTACATTGCAGGCAGATTCTTTACCATCTGAGCCACCAGTTTACTCATGATAAAGCCTCTGACTTCAGAGAGAGGATCCACTTGGTAAAGAGCCCATGGATTTATTACTATCTCCAGGTAAGAATACGGGAGTGGGTAGCCATGCCCTTCTCCAGGGGATCTTTCTGACCCAGGGATTGAATCCAGGTCTCCTACATTGCAGGCAGATTCTTTACCATCTGAGCCACCAGTTTACTCATGATAAAGCCTCTGACTTCAGAGAGAGGATCCACTTGGTAAAGAGCCCATGGATTTATTACTTCTAATTCTGCGGCAGGTCTGTAGGAGCTAACCATTCTCCACAGGGTAGTATAAACACAGAGAATCTCTCCAGTGAAAAAAATGCCCCAACTCATAACCATGGGGCATCCTGGGGGTGGGGGTGCCAGGCCACACATGAAGTTATCAGAAGACTGACAGTGCTTCCCAACCCTTTCACAGCACCCTCAACTGTCTAAGGACATCAGTATCTCAATACGCCTGGAAACAACTCCCAGGACCCCAAATGGGGAGCTCTGGGCTAATGTACTGAGGGAGCTATGAACCTTTGATTCCCAGGAGCCAGGAGGAACAGTGGAGCCACCCAAACAAAGGCTGAAAGAGGAGTCAGGAAGGATGTCCTCTCTGGACAGGGCCGCTGCTACTCAGCTTCTGACTGATTCCCCCTGTAATTATATGAAATGAAAGGAAGAGTCTATGCCCGCTTATGCTGCTGCTGCTGCTAAGTCACTTCAGTTGTGTCCGACTCTGTGAGACTCCACAGACGGCAGCCTACCAGGCTCCCCGTCCTTGGGATTCTCCAGGCAAGAACACCGGAGTGGGTTGCCAATGCCTTCTCCAATGCATGAAAGTGAAAAGTGAAGTCGTTCAGTCATGTCCGACTCTTTGCCACCCCATGGACTGTAGCCTACCAGGCTCCTCCGTCCCTGGGATTTTCCAGGCAAGAATACTGGAGTGGGGTGCCATTGCCTTCTCCGATGACCGCTTATGAGTTCTCCTGTAAAAACAGTACTGCCATACTGAAAAACAAACAAACACCATCTTCTCATCAGTCAGTTCATGGTATGTTCTGTGTTCTTCTGACCTTCAGATTCAAAATATGTAGGAAGCCAAGGAAATTACAAACTACAGAGGCCCTAGATTTCTCTGGGCCTTTGCAATAGTGTTCCAGGAAGAACGTAAATTCTCATAATAAAACACGGTATTTTTAAAAGAAGCATCAATTTCACTTTGAGTTTTTGTTTTGTTTTTGGAAAAACTGTATTAAAACCAACCGAGTATACTATAGAGAAGGCAACTGCACCCCACTCAGTACTCTTGCCTGAAAAATCCCACAGATGGAGGAGCCTGGAAGGCTGCAGTCCATGGGGTCGCTGAGGGTCGGACACGACTGAGCGACTTCACTTTTACTTTTCACTTTCATGCATTGTATATTATGCACACAGTTCAAAAATCACATGATTTAACATAAAACAAGAGAGTCAGAATAAATCCACTGCTTGCAGCAGGCTACATTCAACAACATACCTGGAATGACTGTCCTTTTCTAAGAAAGAGTCTGAAAAGTAAGTGATTGGGCAACCCTCAGAGAGGACAAGAACCCCTTAAATGGGCTCTGAGCACAGTAAGATTTTCAAGAATTCTTTCATAGTCTGGAGTTTGGGGGAAGCTCTGGGCTTCTTAGGTGGCTAATTCAAATATAATTCACACTGTCCAAATGTTCAAGAAGGCTCCTGGAACACCACATTTCAGCAATTCAGGTTTGTCAGCCCAGTGGAGGGAGGGCACCTACCTCACACAACAAATCTGCTCATTTTACATTAATCAAGTTTTCTCACTGCATTCCGCATTTGTTTAGTGTAATGAATAAAACATTAAAATTGCTATTTAGATTAAAACAATGTAGTTCGTACAAACGGTAAAGTTATGCTGGGCCATAGTTTAGGGTACTAATGCTGTTATTTACAGAATAAAACTCATTATCACTACGCAAATATTGAACAAGAATGGTCTGTATTCAAAGATAAAGTTGCCACAGGGGACTGTTGATATAGGAAATATGGCTGGAGCGATAGAGGATGCATATTAAAATTCATATACTGAAAAGGAAAAATATACTTACAGGGATATTTAATATTCCAAGAGCATCAACTAGAATTGTTAAGGTCGTATTTGCTGACATCTCAATTATAACCCTCCATTTTCAGTGCCTTCAGTTCAATCCAAAAATTGTCTGCAGACCCTAATCTACTGTACTTTACGAGGCCTCTGTTGACAAATGATTTTTTGGTAGTGTTCAACATGTTGAAACTATCAGGAAAAAGACCAAAGGCCAATTTGAGTATTTTCCCTCACAGGCCCAGCAAATTTTGAAATGAATAGTAGGGATTTAAGACAAAGTTTAAGAGTTGGCCATGGTTAGCTTAATAATAAATGGTAGAGTTGGGAATCAAACTCAAGGATTTCCACTCCAGAGTCTGTGTTAGCTAGTATAATTTGCCTGTTCATCCTCATAAGTAGATAGAAGTATTTTTATATCCAATAACTTATATATTAGTATATATATAATACAAATATGTTGTTATATACTTACATTATATACCTATTACATTCCTATATCATTTTGTTAGGTAGTCACAATAGGTAAAAGGAGTCCAGAATGGTGGTGGCTAAAAGACAAAGAAGGATAAAGCCCATGGAAATAGGACAAAGGAAGGTCCAAGGATCAGAGTAAGGACCTCAGGTGGAGTGAACAGCCTTCTGGCTAGCCCAGTTTACACAGGGCAGGCTCACAGGGAGAAGAAAAAAACATACAAAAAGAGGGGCCAAAACTGAGCTTGGGGCTTTTCTTCTCCTCAGGTCTTTTGGGTCCGCCCAACCTCACATGCCTCGAGGATGTACTTTCCTCTCTCCTTGCAAATAGAACTGAGCTGTGACACGCAGCTGTAACACTGGCCCATGCAACGCTTCAAATTTTTGCTGCAGTGAGACAGAATCGAGGAAATTACAATCTTCCCAGACATATATGATGCTGTGACTTGGATTTAACCTGGCTGATACAACCTTGGCTTGGCCCCTGCAAGGCGAAGGGAAAACACAGCAGAAGCCCAACTCAGTGAAAGCTCCTGCCGTGGAAGCTGAACATGAAGAAAACCCAGCGCAGCAGAAATGACAAGAAGCCCAGCGTGCTGGAAACCGGGACAGCAAAAACAAACTCAGCAGAAAGCGCGCGCAGCTCAGTCTCAGATTCCGCAAGACCTCTGGTTGGGGTAGGAAGTCTTCGTTCCTATGGCTGGAAGGATATACGGCTAACAAAGTCTTAATTCCTTTACAATCTCTCATTCCTTGTTTCCTCAAAACCCTCGTGAACAGGCGAGCAGCACTGGGTGCCCCAGGGTGTCCCAAAGGCTCAACTATCCGCTGTGCCTTAGTAGCTGTTGCCCAAGTGGGTAGGGGTTCTTCTGACCTTAATCTTCTTTGTGCCAAGGATCAGGTCAATGAAAACCGTGAGCACAGGTCAGGTATTTAGCAGATTTTCTGGCAGGTAATGAAGGGGATTCCTCGGCACATTTTTCCCACTGCTTTTTCCTCCCATCCTTTGGCTCCTCTCTCCATCTATGCCACTGCTTACAAAGTATTAGGCAGATCATCTTTCCATTTCTAAAAGTTGTGCTTGAAACCGTTTTCCTAAGACTGGGACCCAAACCCATGTGGCAGGAACTCTGTGCGATGCTTAGTCACTCAGGCATATCCGACTGGGACTTGAGCCAGCCAAAACCCACGGTGCCTGGCTTCAGGACCTAATGAAGCTCAGGCTCTTGATGTCTCAGTGAAAAAATTCAGAGAGAGACACAGCAATAGGTAAGAGGTAGATCTGTTCAGATTTAGAAAGAAGCGCAGTACACAGGGTGTGGGCCATTGCAGAGGGCAAGTGCTAAGGCTGCGGAATGTGGTGTGGTTAGTCAGCTGGGTGTTTCCATGCGCTCATGAGTGGGAGGACCATTCCAACAATTGGGGAACCACCCCCTTCAGTCCTTTGACAGTGCCTTGGAACTGTCCTGGCGCCTCTGGGCATGGCATTTAGCTTGCAGAGTGAGGATCAGGGTTTAGTTGAATCTGACTAGTTTAGTTGTCATCTTGCACCCATCTGATTTTAATCGGTTTATGTTATGCCCTTGGGCTATGTGATTCTTTCAGAAGTTATGCCCTGCCCCCTTCTCTCCTATTTTCATGAGCTTTTCCTGAACCCCATCTGGACCCACAGTGTTGCCTCTACAATCTTATGGAGGGACAACCAGAAAATAGCTGGCCCTTGGGAGAGAAATTCTGTATAATATCCAGTCTCTCTAGATATTCAGACCCAGGGATTGAACCCGGGTCTCCGGCATTGTAGGCAGACGCTTTACCATCTGAGCCACCAGGGAAGTCTACTCAGGCCTTCACGTTCCACGTTTCCTAGAACATGCGCAACAACAGCATTTCTCAGTGAACCCGCTGGGGTGATGGGGTGGGTGGCAGGCACACAATGCCTGCTAGAAGTCCATCTGTGGCTGGCATCCCTTCAAGGGCAACTGGGCTTCCAGGGATAATGTTTGCCACTTTGGGAGTTAGCCCTGCAGGCTGTTTGGGCCCAAACCCTTGCCACCCTTCTCCTAAAGTTACAAACACAGCCCAGGATCAAATCTCCACTCCACCTTTATGGAACATCTGGTCTGCTGCCTCAGCAGTTTGTTCTTAAGCCACTTACTAACTCCTACAACCAGGACCCTGCCCCCCTGTAGGCAACATCACTCCACCCCACTTATTAAAACACTCTTAATGCCCCTAACAGGACCAGATAACGGATAACCCACTCTTTTGTCATCACTTCTGTTATTCCCTACAGTGGGTCTATGACAATGAACTGTTTACCACTGGAAACACAATGAGCTGTTCTTCTGGAGGACTAGGGGAAGAAATCAGTGACTTACATTCTCTCAGAGGACTATGAGGATAAGGCTTATGGCTATTTCACCAGGTTCCCAGTACAGGGCACAGGCTTGGACTGCTTTACATCATGGTATCCATTCCCATCCATGGCAGACAAACGAGCAATGAGTTCAGACTACAACCCCTTAATTGTACCCAACACTGTCATGCTGGAGACCTTGAGGCCACCCAACTCCAGTCTGGGAGGGGTCCCAGGAGGTTGACTTGACTCAACCTGCCTAGGTATCTGGTCCCCAGGAGACTGTCATGCCTCAGCCTGCTTGGAAACCCACCAGACTAGGATCCCAGGAGATCGACCTGCCTTGACCAGCCTAGGGATCTGGTCCCTGAGAGGTTATCACACCTCAACCTGCTCAGGGATCCACCAGTCTGGGGGTCCCAGGAGGCTGACCTGCCTCGAACTGCCTAGGAATCTGGTCTTCAGGAGGTTGTCATGCCTCCACCTGCTTGGGGATCCACCAGTCCAGGGGTCCCAGAAGGTCAACAAG
Source organism: Oreotragus oreotragus (assembly GCA_006410675.1). Lineage (NCBI taxonomy): Eukaryota > Metazoa > Chordata > Mammalia > Artiodactyla > Bovidae > Oreotragus > Oreotragus oreotragus. The sequence continues at coordinate 301,108 of SJYX01013740.1, forward strand.
CCTCGATCTGCCCGGGGAATTGATCTCCAGGAGGCTGTCATGCCTCAGCCTGCCTGAGGATCTGCACCCTGACCCAGGGATGCCCGGCTCTCAGGCTGCAACAGTATTGGGTAGGATAAGCTTCAGAAAGACTCACCCTTAAGGAAGTCCACTCATAAAAATAAAAGGAAGCCTATTAGTTGTGGTGCTGTGTCCAGTCTCAGCAACAACTCAGGAGCCCAGTGAGAACCCCATTGCCCTCTGGAAAGGCTAAAAGAGGCCCTCCCAAAGTTTACCAATGTGGACTTAGACTTTTATGAGGAACAGGTGATTTTTAAAGGACAAACTCTTGCCCCGATGTGCATCAGACATCAGGATAAAGTTACAACAGATACAACAGCAGGACCTGGCATGCTGCAGTTCATGGGGTCACAAAGAGTTGGACACGACTGAGCAACTGAACTGAACTATATGTTCCAGGGACTTAAGTCGTAACTGAAGTCTGGAAAGATGGGTCCCCAAAGGCTCAACTCCAGCCCAGATGATGGGCCCATACCCTGTAACACTTTCTACCCCCACAGCAATCAAGGTTCCAGGACACAACTCCTGCACTCACTACTCACAAGCCAAGCCATGGAAGAAAACAAAAGAGGACACTCAATACATCTGTCAACAAGCTACAACATGCAGTGCCAGGTCAACAAGGACATACAAAGCTACACCTGACCACGGAAGGTATCACTCGCCCTTAGATGGACACCGTTCATGACTCTGAGGTTTGAGACTAACAAGAAGGGAAGACTCAAAGGCCTTCCCTGTCTCAGTTCAGCAGGAAGCAGCCAGAGAGACTGCGATGCCCCTCTTCCCAAAGAAGGGCCTCCCATCTCTTGAGGTGGGAATGTTACATAGAATAGGAAAAAGGAGTCCAGAACAGTGGTGGTTAAAAGACAGAGAAGAGTAAGGCTCTTCAAAATAGAACCAAGGAAGGTCTCAGGACCAGACTGAGGACCTCAGGTGAAGCAAACAGCCTCCTGGCTAGCCCAGTTTACATAGGGCAGGCTCAGGGCGAGGAGGAAAAAAACAAAAAAAAAAACAGTGAAAGAGGAGCCAAGATTTAGCTTGGGGCTTCTCTTCTCTTCATGTCTGTTGGGTCGGCCCACCCTCACGCCTTGAGGATGTATTCTCCCTTGCTTGCAAATAAAACTGAGCTGTAACACAGAGCTGTAACAACGGTCCATCCAACACTTCAAATTTTTGCTGCAGTTAAGACAGAATCAAGGAAATTACAAACTTCCCTGACAATTTTAAAATAATGCTAGTTCGGCCCACCCTCACGCCTTGAGGATGTATTCTCCCTTGCTTGCAAATAAAACTGAGCTGTAACACAGAGCTGTAACAACGGTCCATCCAACACTTCAAATTTTTGCTGCAGTTAAGACAGAATCAAGGAAATTACAAACTTCCCTGACAATTTTAAAATAATGCTAGAAAATGTTTATTATTATCTACCCAGTTACCACATACACGCCCGTATCTAACTTATTGCTACCTCGACACAATTACGATCCGTACATGTAATTCTCTGTGCAATTTCTGAAGTCCCCAACAAATCTATTTTCTAGCAAGCATAGAGGCTTCCTAGCGTTACTGAAGTTATTTAACCTCTGGAGCACATGATTTTCTCAAATATAAAACAGGGGTAACAGCCGTGCCTATGTCATAGACTGGCCACGTGAATTTAGTCCAGCGGTGCAAGCATAGTGCTTAAGCACAGTGCTGAGAACAAGAAGCACTCAGGAAATATTATATATTATCACTGCTATGTAAGTCATTTTATCCACCCTTGTGTCCTTGCAATTTACACAGGGTTTGGCCCATGAGAAGTGTTCAGAAAATAGTAATTAAAAGAAACTAATGAATACAGTGTTCAACATCCCCCTATAAACACAAAAACACACCCCTCCTTTCCTTAAGCACTCCCCATCTCTCATGATTTTGTTTCTTCCACCTGAAACTGATCCCCATCCTAAATTTTCATCTGGCTAATTGAGCTTTTCCATCTAAGTTTTGGTTCCTTTTCTTAAAAACTCTGAGCCTATTATGCATCCTGTTTGCACACTGTCATTGGGCTTTCTCCTTGTTGCTATTTAGCAAAGCACTCAACCCTCAGTATTCTTGATGTTTTTGACTTGCCTTAACACCCCCATTACACTGTAGAGGCAGACACTCCCTTTTTACCATTCAAAGGTATAGAATGAAAGGAATGTTGGGTAATTCTTTGTTAAATGAATGAACACACACATATTTCCACCTGAATAACTTTTCCATGATTCTCATCCTTCCTGCCAAACATCATCCTGGGTTTAGGATATAGTTCAATTTTAGACATGAACAAGAAGGAAAAAAGATCATCCAGGTTTTTTAATTAACAAAAAAAAACTTGGACAAGTTTCTCCCCAAAGATGGCCAAATGACCTTAACATATGAAAGGTATGCAACTCCCATTAATCACTAGGAAAATGCCAATTAAAGCCACCACTAAGACATCAGTACATATCTATCAGAATGGCAAAAAGAGAGTGAGAAAATACACAGAATAGTGAAATATGGGGCACCTGTATCTTTTATACACTGCTGATCAAAGTCTAAATTGGTAGAGTCAGTAAGGAAAACTGGCAGTATCTACAAAAATGAAAGTACATTCCTGAAGACTCAGCAATTCCACTTCTATCTAATATGCTATGAAGAAATATGTACTTAAACATGCCAAAAGGCATTCACAAGAATATTCATAGCAATGTATTCCTTACAGCTGCAAAGTAGAAACAACCACGATGCTCAACAGTAAAATGGATAAATAAAACTATGGAAGTTTCTGGATAAATTCCTATGATAGAATATTATGTAGCAATGAAAAAACAGAATGAATCATAAAATATAATGTTCAGGCAAATACTGTAGATGTCACTTATATATGGAATCTTAAAAAATACAACAAACTAGTAATGATAATAAAGAAGCAGATTCACAGATATAGAGAAGAAACTAGTGGTTACCAGTGGGGAGTGAGGAAAGGGGAGGAGCAAAAGAGGAGTAGGGGGTAAGACGTACAAACTATTAGGAATAAAATAAGTATAAGGATATACTGTACAAATGGGGGATATAGCCAATATTGTATAGTAACTATAGTTTAAATAACTATAAATAAAGGTAAGGATTCCCAGATGCCTCAGAATCCACCTGCCAATGCAGAAGACATGACTTCGATCGCTGGGTTTGGAAGATCCCCCAGAGTAGGAAATGGCAACCCACTCCAGTATTCTTACCAGGAAAAATCCCCTAGACAGAGGAGCTGGGCGAGCTACAGTTGGTGAGGTCACAAAGAAACAGACACACCTGCGCCCATGCACACATGTACCTGTTATACATAATGAAGGGAAGTGAGTGAAAGTCGCTCAGTCAGGTCTGACTCTTTGTGACCCCATGAACTGTACAGTCCATGGAATTCTCCAGGCCAGAATACTGGAGTTGGCAGCCTTTCCCTTCTCCAGGGGATCTTTGCTAGCCAGGGGTGGAATCCAGGTGTTCCACATTGCAGGGTGATTCTTTACCAGTTGAGCCACAAGGGAAGCCCAAGAATACTGGAGTGGGTAGCCTATCCCTTCTCCAGGGGATCTGTCTGACCCAGGGTCTCCGGCATTGCAGGCAGATTCTTTACCAACTAAGCTATGAGGAAAGCCCTGTAATATGTAATACAGTAATTATACATCAGTTAAAATTTTTTTAAACATAATGTTACATGAAATAATGCAGACACAAAAGAGCACGTGTCCTTGTGTAGCATCAGGAACGGACAGTTGTCTACAGTGATGGAGATGAAACAGCAGCTGACTGGTGTGTGTGGGGCTGCTGGTCATTTTTGAAGCATGGATCTGAGCGATCGTGGAGTGTGTATGTTCACTTTGTGGAGCTCATCCACTTGTACACTTGGTGCATGGGCACTTTTCTGCAGGTGACCTGCACTTTGGTGAAAACGTGAGCTAAAAATAAATGAATACATAAATGCATTCATTTCACACACACGAAAAAGTCAACACAGATGATTCACACAACTCCAGGAAGTCTGAAATCCTCTACATCTGACCAGTCACTTGATTCTATTTGAGATCACATCTTCGTCTTATTTGTCTCTCTTCTCCTTATTGGGAAATTCTATTTTAATCTATTTGCTAAATATAAACTACATATACACAGGTTTAACACTGCCATAAAAAGGGGCAGAATAGCCGAAATGGGGTCATGATCTTTTTATTACACATGGAAGAAAAAGAAGGAAAGCAGTTTTCCTGAGATAAGCTGGCAACTATCAAAAGAGATAGAAATGATACACACACTCCATGTATTTATGTTTATGTAATCAGACAAAGCTCTCAAATGGTCTGAGTTGAAAATAATTGGCACAGGGCAGTGAAAAGACACAGAGAAGCAGAAGCCCAGGCATATCAACCACTGTCTACCTGCAGGGGTGAAGCCAGAGAGGGTAAGAAAGAATCACAACAGACAGGACCAGAGTTGAGGCCAAGGGGCACTGCTGACTCCGGACTGCATACAGACGGGGAGGGTGCAGGGGGTGTCAGATTATTCAGAGGTGCCTGCCAGCTTCATGCTAACTTCAAGAACACCAGCTACAAAAGAAGGTGAGAATCAGGGTTGGAACAACCAAAGCCTTGTGAAAACCTTTGAAAGTCCTTATAATTACTGCTTTTACTACATTTTTTTTTTTAAGCTAAAGAGGCAACATCCCCAAGAAGGAAATAACTTCAGTGCAATTTTAAACTAGTAATTAGGTTTCTGAAAAATGACTTCTTCATTTTCAAACCTTTGCTCACTAAAAATTTTCCAGGATCTCCCCACATCTCTTCAAGTATCACACTTTCTTATGTATAACACACGGCTAATCATCTCTTGCAGACACAATTTAAGATGCAGAAATGCCCTAAGAGGGCAGCCACTGTTGAACAGGTACACAAAATAGATCCACATATACTTCAACAAGGCAAATTCACCCCTGGGAATGGGTCACTGTTGAAAACATTCACAAATGTAGTTTTTACCAGATATTTCATTTCTGTTTCATTAAAAATTATATCTCGGTCTCTAACATTCAAATATTCAGGCAACATCCTAGTCTTATCAGAGATGACTTATTACTTTGAAAAACTGCATTGTATTCTTACTTTTTACTGCTGTAAAGTGAAAGTGAAAGTCGCTCAGCCGTGTCCAACTCTTTGTGACCCCATGGAGTATACATATAGTCCACGGAATTCTCCAGGCCAGAATACTGGAGAGGGTAGCTGTTTCCTTCTCCATGGGAATCTTCCCAACCTAGGAACTGAACCAAGGTATCCTGCATTGCAGCCAGATAATTTACCAGCTGAACCACCAGGGAAGCCCTTTACTGATGTAAACAGACAATAAACATCGGGCGTGCTTTATTTATCTAATGGTGGTGATTTAGTTGCTAAATTGTGTCCAACTCTTGCAATCCCATGGACTGCAGGCTGACAGGTTACTCTGTCCATGGAATTGTCCAGGTAAGAATACAGGAGTGGGTTGCCATTTCCTCCTCCAGGGGATCTTCCCAACCCAGAGATCAAACCCACGTCTACTGTTTGGCAGGTGGTTGTCTGCATTGCAGGCAGACTCTTTTATTGCTGAACCACCAGGGAAGCCCCAATTGTCTAAGAGAAGTTACCAAAAACATATATATTTCCATTCCTATATATACTAACTCCCCATATGAAGACTTCAAACCGAAAGACTTCTTTGGCTATAAAGTATTTGAATTTAATTCCGTTTGAATGTAAATCTCTTTGGATAATAAATATATCCACCATAAATCAGTATAATTATTTCAGAATGATCACAGAAAGTAGTTTCCTTGTACTGCTCATATAGAAAATCAGTTTTAACTGTCAAGAAGCTTATTCACAACAGGTCTTTTTAACTTGAGTCCCTTGCAATCAAAGATCTATATGTTGAAATAAAAGCAGGAAACAGATCTGTTTCACTTTGCATCTCTTCTTATAATTAGACTGAGAAATAACATTTCTTTTTTCCTGGGAAATTTCTTTGTCTTGTGGAAAATGCTTCTAACTTTAATATCTAAGATGATAAAATCTACTCCTTTAACATGTTCCTCGAGAAAAGCAAAATAAACTGCCCATGATGCAAACCGCACTGGAACCCTCCAGGCGTTTCTTTCTGTGCCCTCTGTAATAGTAACATCAGCTCAGCCCCGGGCCCCCATGGACATCTGCTCTCATCCCTCAGTATTGTGGCCTGAGCATTAAATGTGTCAGTCAGTCATAAAATCTCAACAATTTCCAAATCTTTGGGGCTCAAACATATGATGGCATTCTGAGTGGGAAACCCAGGGTCTGCAGCCACGTCTTTTAGAGGTCTGACATGATGGAAAAGAAAAACGTGGCCTGCCTTTATAACGAGGTCATTCTTACACGGAATTTGGTTGTAAGGAAGACTTTACAAGCCTCATATTTATATTGGCTAAAATATTATTCCATGCATAGATAAACTTCTAGAAGCACTTTTAGAAATTCAGTTGAACAATTTTTTTTTTTTCAAATTACACAGAACTTGTGGACTAACACAATTTCTGTACAGTCAAATACGAAGTAAAAGCAAGCAAGCCAGGCCCACTGATGGACTCAAGCACTCCCTACTTCCATTCACCTATCAGGGCTCTGCTAAAGAAAGAAGATGGGTACCCTAATCACACCGGGGCAAATCCTTCAGAGATGGCAGCAGCAAGCTGTCCATGATATCTTGCTCAAGGTCTCAGAAAGAGTAGGGCATTTGACAAAATGCAATGATTTCTAATGCACTCCAGTTTTCAAGGAAGTCAGTGTTACAGCCAGAAACAGGATAAATGAAAACTCTAAGACACATGCTTTCTGAGATTTATCATCAGGTAGAAATTGACAAGGGGAAGGAGATTAGACAAGTGTTTAGACTTTCCATCAAAATATGCAACCAGAAGGAGACTGCAACACTGGCCATTTCCTTTGCAATTATGAATAAAGATGACTGATGTTTCTCACGGTTTTCATTATCCCTAAGATCCAGCATCCTCCCAACTCGGCTACCACATAGCTACGTCAGCCAAATCCTATCCTGAAGAAAAAGGGGTTTAGGGTACAGGCTATGCAGGGGGAAAGAAGGCATAGAAAAGAAAAAAGCATTCTGAGTTAAACTAAGAACAGTTGGTGCTGTGAATAAAATCAGTTTGACTTGTTACAGATTCACAAAGTTACAGCTCACACTGGGAATGATTGGGCATTTGATCCGACAGCATACTCAAACACTGTCCTTATCAAGAGTTAAAAAAAGAAAGAGAGAGAGAGACAATATAATAAATCCTATTAATTCAACTTCAGTTTAAGGCAAGAAGGGTGCTAGATGTTAACATTTGATTTTAACTCCATGTCTCTTAAGAAATTCCTAATAGAAGAAGCTACAAACGGGACATGATGTCCTTGAGATAGTGATACAGAAGATTCTGTAAAATAACTGCCTGAGGGGAGCAGGGAGGGAGACAGAAAGGGAAGGAGAGAAGGAAGAAAGGAAGGGAGGAAGGAAAACACATTAGCTTTGGTGAAATAGCCAGAGAGGAGCTGGAGTTAGTTGAGATAGACTCATGAAAGAGGTCTGTGTGCATCTCTACACAACCCTGTAACTACACTTTTGTAACTTGGAATCCATCATGGTTGGTATGTTTATATCAGCAAATGCAACAAGGCTTTCCTCATAGTTCAGCTGGTGAAGAATCTGCCTGCAACGCAGGAGACGCAGGATCAATTCCTGGGTCGGGAAGATCCCCTGGAAAAGGAAATGTCAACCCATTCCAGTATTCTTGCCTGGAGAATCCCATGGATAGAGGAGCCTGGCAGGCTACAGTCATGGGGTCGCAAGAGTCGGACGTGACTTAGTGACTAAATCCCAAATACAGCAAATCAGATCTTTTATTCAGAAAGCTGTTTTTCCCATATAGCCCTGGTTAGATCCAAACTGCCATGCTCAGTGAGAGCATCTCTTTACCAATGAAAGAGAAGTGCTACCATCTACCTCAAAAATGCCATATGAAAATTACATACAATAATACAAGAGTACTTAGTAGCATACAAGAATTTCAGATGGCTATGACTGTTATTACTTTCAAGAATTAGCCATCAAGTATACATCACAGAAAACAACCTCAAAGAATTTCACCAATAATGAGGTCTCCTTCATGGTCGCACTTAAGACCACAGGATTCAAATGGCTAGACAACAGCAGTGAAAACAGCAGTGGAGTTTACTAACAAATACACAAAAGGGAAAACAGTTAAGGTCACTGGGAATCTATCAAAGCATGCAAGCTTGACAAGGAAACCAGCACAAAATAAATCAGCACAGAGGCATTCATTCCGAGTCTTCTATGTGAAGCAGACACATGTTACATTTCTTGTTTTTAATGTCTTCCTAGATATTTTAAATATACCATCACTGTGCAAGCAATGGCAATGAAATACTAGAAATAAACCTCTAGGAAGCATCACAAGCATTAACTAGCCCTCAGTCCATAACACAAAAGGCACAACCTACTTGTCAAGTCCACGCAGTAAAATGTGGAGGAAGACCAGGAGGAATGTGCTCTCATGAAACTAACACGTTACAATGGTAACAGTCACTGCAAACAGAATTTCAGAAAAAAAAAAAGAATGTGATTTGTTGTATGTGTACATTTCTGTGCCACAAAAGAGAATCATTTCCTAGCTAGACTAAATATCAGTACTAGATACTAGGGACTTCCCAGTGGTATCCACCCAGTGGCTCAGAGGTGAAGAATCTGCCTGCCAAGTGGGAGACACAGGTTCGATCCCTTGGGTCGGTAAGATCCCCTGGAGAAGAAATGGTAATGCACTCCAGTATTCTTGCCTGGGAAATCTCACGGACAGAGGAGCCTGTGGGCCTACAGTCCATAGGGTCGCAAAAGAGTCAGACACTACTTAGCAACTAAACAGCACCAATAGCAGTACTAGATACCAAATATAAGTATCGTCCATACTTTTTCAACTCATCCTCATCTCTCTTCATGGGGCCCAACACAGGTTTTCAAATAGCAGAAAAGCAACGGAAGAGAGAAAAGGCTAGCAAGAAAAACACCAACCCACACTTCAACCGAGACACAGCCACTGGGGACCATTCCAGTTCTCCCAACACATCCAAGGGATGCATGACTCATTGACCTCCTGTCTCAAAGATGTCTGGGAGACCTTGGAGTCAGGTAATAAATTGGTTTCTGTCTTGCTGAAAGTAACATTACTCTAAATCCATCCATGGAATTCTCCAGGCAAGAAGAGTGGAGCGGTTAAGCCATTCCCTTTTCCAGGGATCTTCCCAACCCAGAGATCAAATCCAGGTCTCCTGAATTGCAGGCAGATTCTGTATCATCTGAAACTACCAGGGAAGCCCCTAAATCTATCCAGTGCAACCAAAAATCATCATCACCACCATCATAACCCCCAAAACTTAAATAAGTATCCTGGTTATTCTCTGGGATATAAAGACCTTTAGACCAGCATTTCTCAATTTTGACTGCACATCAGAATTCATTAGGAGCTATAAAACTCCCTTTGAGCCATTAGAATCCTTGACTAATGACCAGAAAATCTCTGGGATACATGCTCAGGCATCAGCAGATCTTCAAAGATGGCCAGGTGATTCCAGGATACAGTCAGGCTGAGAATCGCTGCTCTAGCAGAAGGGTTCTTACTCCACACTCAACACTCACGACTCTCACCTTGGGCTGTATGTTCCCATACTCCTTTGTCTCCAGTAAGGATGCCAATCACAGGTTGGATTAAGGGCCCACCCTACTACAATATGACCTCCACCTAGTTAATTACAGCTGCAACAACTCTATTTCCAAATAATGTCCCATTTTGAAGTTGCAAGTAGAATATGAATTTTCGGGGGACACCAATTAACCCTGTACAGCAGATAAGAAGGGGGAGAAAAGAGCAACTCTAGTCAGAAATCCAAGTGTTGATTACAAACAAGTAGAACAGTAACCTAGTCTCTGGGGACCTTGAAGAAAATAAAGGAGTACGTGAAACAGAGCTCGAGTTGAGAGTGTCCCTAAAAGATAACCTGGAAGAGATTCCACCCCTAACTAACAGTTTATCACCCCTGGTGCAATAGAACCACTTCCAAATTCCAGCCTCTGAAATATCATGTTGCCTATGCCTTAGAACGTTCAAATCTGTATTTCTGTTGTCAAGAGTTACAGCACTGTCCCTGAAAATTCATATGAGAATTCAAACAATTCCCAAGAGATACACTGTCATATTTAGAGTTACAATGGAACTACCACATTCTTACTAGGCAAGCATTACAGAGGAAATGTGCTTTGTAGAATTAACTACCTCTAATAATCACATACTCAACCATATTTCAGGGAAAATATATTCTGAATTCCAACTTCATACTCTTTAACAAATACCCAGCAAACTAATAAACTTTCTATGACTTAGCACTCTGGATATCAATCAAATGGCTTGTATATTAATTGTCCTCACTAGTGATAGTTTGATGGCTCAGTGGTAAAGAATCCTGCCAATGCAGGAGCTGCGGCTTCGATCCCTGGGTCAGAAGATCCCCTAGAGGAGGAAATGGCAATCCACTCCAGTATTCTTACCTGAAAAATCCCATGGACAGAGGAACCTGGCAAGCTAAGTCCATGAGACTGCAAAAAGTCGGACATCACTGAGCAACTGAGCATATACGAACACAGCAATAGTTAGCACAGACGTTTTGTTTCCAACAACCAAAGAAAGCAAAGAGGATGTTAATTATTTTGACATGCTCAAAAACTCTGTGATACACAGAGATACCATAATGTTTACAGCCATCAGCTGAACTACTACCAAGAGAGAAAAGGAGAAGGAAAATGCATAATAAATATATGAACTACAAAAACTTTTTTTTTTTTTACTTTAAAGTACTGTATTGGTTTTGGCATACATTGACATGAATCTGTCATGGGTGTACATGAACTCCCAAACATGAACCCCCACCTCCACCTCCCACCCCACATCATTATTCCATGGACAAAAATTAGTTTGGTCCCTTGATTAACTTCTTTGGCCTTAAATATCCTATAAATTAACCAGCAATATAAACAAGTTCGTCTTGTTCATTTAAATACTATTTTAACGGAAATGGACTGAATGACGTGGTTTAGCCAAGTTTTGTCAACATTAAGAGAAAAGCAAAGCCTCTCTAACGTGTAAGAAATTAGGAGAAACTCTAAGGTAATCAAAAACAGATTTCAAATATGGGACTCTTGACACTTTTCAAACTTTAATAACTCACTGTTTCCTAACTATATTCAATTCTAAATATAAATAAGGCAAAAGAAATCTCCCTTTATAATGTAGCTCAGAAAGGGGAAAAAAAACTTCTATTTACTAGGCTGACATTTACTTTGATCTCTTATAGACCCTTTTAGGTAACAATTTATATAACAGAGCAAGCAAACTCCTTTGGGAATTTAAAATATCTTAGAAGTACGAACAAATGCAAATAAACTGAAAACACAGGGGGCTGTATCTCCATTGCTTGCCTTGTCTTACTTTGACAAGCACTGTTTTTAAGAACAGGCAAGGAAATAAATCCTTCAATTTGGCTCTGATAACTTAAAAAGAAGCTTAAAGCAGTTTAATAAGTAAGATTAAACCACACTTCTTAAAAAAAAATTTCAAAGGTGGCAAAAGGAAGTGCCTTTATGCAAATATCATTCCTTCCCAACTACCAACTAAGAGTTGTTAATCCACTCAGATGAAGTGTCCAAATATATCTGATGCCCTCAACTACTCCTGTGTATCTTCAAAGTGGATTTGAAGGTTTTTAATTGTGCTACTAATTTAGCCACTGACATTAGTAAATTACACGTGGGGGACATTTCATTCTTTTTGCAGTTTTAGAAAATCAACAGTCTAAGTAGATGCAAAGGCTCCAGTGCTTCATGGCCAAAGGTCTATTTAGCCCATAGTAACAATTAACGACATACGCTGAGCATGAAAGATACAAAGGGGAATTCAGAATCATAGAAGTTTATGCTCTGCATTTTGACAGAATCATACAGGTTTATGCTCTGACTTTTGACAGCTTCCTAGAGCATTCCCTAGCGGCTCAGACAGTACTCAGACGGTAAAGAATCTGCCTGCAATGCAAGAGACCTGGGTTCAATTCCTGGGTCGGGAAGATCCCTGGAGAAGGGAATGACAACCCATTCCAGTATCCCTGCCTGGACAGAAGAACCTAGCGGGCTACCGTCCATGGGAGGGCAAATAGTTGGACATGACTGAGCAACTGAACAGTGACTTTCACTACGACAGTCACTGTCGTAAATACAAAATAAAAAAGAATATATCATCAATCAATAAAGCAAAATGAAATGCATTAGAGTGATCTGATGAGATAACCAAATGACTGCAGATACAGCTAAATGAAGAGATCAAGTAGATACATCAGGCATCTAACTTGATTAATGTCATAAATAATCACTCCTCAAAAATCCTCATGACAAAGAAAATATTATTTAGAGAATGCAAAGGTTACATCCTTAAATAGACTTGCTAATGTTTACCCAGCAAAACAGCTGAATTTTAGGTACACTCACTCAAAACTTAACTTTATTAATAAACATAATTCATGCCCAGTGAAACACATTCACAATTATCAATTTAATATTTTTATTATAAAATAATTATAAACAACAGCACACAGATTGAAAACATATCCCATGAAAAAAGTATTTTTTCTTTTAGACCTTGAGGGGAAAAAAAATAAGGCTCTACGTTAGAGGAAAAACAGGTCTAAAATAACTTGGCAATAGTTCAGCTACCAAAATATATGTGCAAAAAATGAAGAAAGGCGGAAGAGGAAAGAAAATCGGTTATTTTAATTCCAAAAAAAAAGTGAAAGATTTGCAAATCAAATTCTTTTTTAGCATTATGCTTCTGTTATAAAACTATATATAATTCCTCCGATGCTTACACAGTGAATAAAAATCACCTTGAAATATAAACTTTAACATGTCTGAAAGGTCAATTTTATTGTCATATATATTTCAGCACAATTAAAAATAAAAATGAAGTGCTATCTAGAGGTTTTTCTATTCATCAAAATAGGGACAGAATGGTTTTCATATGCAGACACGTATTTCCAGTTAGATACAGCTATGTGAAAATATATGGACTTAACTCTACTTCTGCTGTTTGAAGAATCAGGTTCTGTTCATCTTTGAATGTCCTAGATTTAGAAAAGCTCTTTGTATAGTGTGAAAAGTTATACTTTTGTCAAGTAAGTAACTTTTTTTTTAATGGTCAAAAAGGTAAAGTTTATGCTATGCAAATTCTACTACCATAAAAACAATCACTTTACTTGGAATCAAATATCAGTTATCAGTCACCTTGATTTGAATCCAGGTGAATGTGAACATCAAATCTAATCTTTGATAATTTATATTCTGGCATACAGTCACATGAGCTTTTCAATTTTCTAACCACTCTAATTTTAGGTCCCTGGGAGGCCAAAATGTATGGGAACAGAGGGACCCATTTGTGCACTATGATGATCAGCTCCTCCCACAGTCAAGCAGGTGCCCTGTGAAACTTCTCAGGTCCTTTCCTGTGTGAATAGCCACCTAGAAATGTCAGGGGCCTGCCTTGGGTTTCTGACAGGAAATGGTGCCCCTAAAGTGCAAATTCACACGAAGGGGGAGCTGCTGGGCTGAAGTGCACTGGCAGCAGGGCAGAAGGAACCAGACATTTCGTAGAGATAAAATAATGGAAAATGAAAAAAAGGGGGGTGGGGTAGAGAGAGATACAGAATTAATTTGACTAAAAATACAAATCAACTACTCCTCAATACATCTAAAGGATAGCCTATCTGAGGCTTACAGAGGAGTTGGTGAAGAAATTGGAAGGCAATGAAAATTCAAATCTATTCTCTTCTGTAAGCGCATGTCTTTCTCCCTGATCTCCTTCTAAATTTTGTTGTTGTTGTTCTCACCCTTTCCTCCTTTTTTTCCCATATAATTATACATCTCAAAGAAATTTCCTTGCCCCTTTAGGTTCAATTCATCCAACCTATGTTTTGCCTGAGGTCGGGGGGGGGCGGGGGGTNGATAGCCTATCTGAGGCTTACAGAGGAGTTGGTGAAGAAATTGGAAGGCAATGAAAATTCAAATCTATTCTCTTCTGTAAGCGCATGTCTTTCTCCCTGATCTCCTTCTAAATTTTGTTGTTGTTGTTCTCACCCTTTCCTCCTTTTTTTCCCATATAATTATACATCTCAAAGAAATTTCCTTGCCCCTTTAGGTTCAATTCATCCAACCTATGTTTTGCCTGAGGTCGGGGGGGGGCGGGGGGTGAGGGGGCAAGGAGCACTCTCAGTAAATACTAAGATCCAACCTCCCACAAATTAGCTTAAAAAAGAGAGTAAGCCAAGGAGAACAGAGTACTTGGCCTTAAGAGTAAAACTCAAGATAAAGATCCCTTGAGGCTATTTTAAAATGTCCATAAAACCAAAACAGTGGTTTCCAGTCCTATATTTGGTGACTGGGGCTGCAGACAGTTTAAAGCATATGTTAATACATTAAGCCAAATAATCAGTAATTAGATCTATAAGCCAGAAATATCTTTAAAAAAAAATCTTTTTAACTTCAAAGACTTTTCCTATAAGTAGTTTTAACTGTGAGCATACAAAATCATCATATAAAAAGTTGACAAGTTGCATTAGAGTTTTTCTTTAAACGAGTTCTAACAAGATGTACTTTATTACAACTATACAACGAATTCCAGAAAATTACATGACCAGATGTCCTGCCTGCGATCAGAAACTAAATATATGTCAACAAGATCACTTGTGGCCCTTGTAAAGAAATAAGAAACTGTGATATACACCCGGCATCAGTTAGATTAGCCAATTTAAGATGAATAATTACTATGTTCATTGTTAGAAAATGGTAGAACTGTCTTACCCATACATTGCCTCTGGCAATAAAAACTACCAGAATCCTCTGAAAGGCACTCATGTTTCAAAAGTCAAAACAGTTAATAACCTGTGACCCAGTAACAATATTCCTGAACTAATCATTCCCCCTAAAAAAAAAGGGAAGAGGAGAGAGGCAGAGGTGGGGGAAAGAGGGAAGGAGGGAGGGAGACAGAGAGAGATGGAGGCAGGGGAAAAAGAAGAAAAGAAGGAAGGAAGGAAGCCTACAAATATAAAAGGCTCACTGTTAACACCATTTATAACCTAAGAACAGTTCCAGTTCATCCCAAGGAAGCAGTCAGTTTAACTACAGTAAAACAATGTAATGGACTATGATGCTGCCATCATAAACTCTACTTAAGAAAGATGGGGAAAGAGCAATGTTAAGTAAAAATAACTTGCATATGAAAAATTAGTAAAATACACGAAAATATTTATTGAATAAGTGTGGTGTGGTGGTCTGACTAAGGATTTTCCCTAACTTAATTAGCATTACTGACATACCTCCATAATATTTTTCTAAAAAACTAGATATATATATTTCCTAATACTACTTCTAAAATAAGTATATTTCCTAATATTTTCTTAATACTGCTTTTAAATATTAATAAACTGATTTCAAACAGCAGTGTTTACAGAAAAACTGTCAAGATTAATCAAGTCACTCCTAGAATTTGTCTTAATATGAGAGATAATAAAATAAATATGGCTCTTAAGTGGAAAACGCTTCAAGATTCAAAATGTTCAATTAGTCTTCATGTTTTAACAGGACTTTCAAAAAGCACCTGCTAGATGCTGCAGAGAATTAGTCTGTAAGAGACAGAAGGGAAGAGAATCATATCATTATGGAAAGCTTACACTACAAGAGGAAATAAAGAAAAAGAGACTTTTCAATTTTAGAAAGGTCATACATGATATGACCAATTACAGTACTCCTGAGAAATAACCAGCAATAATGTACAATGTAAAGAAAGGAGTCTGCCATTACTGCTTATTATTTTTAATAGCTATCATTGAGTACTAATTTCCAGACACCTTGCCAGATGTTCCATATAGTTATCGTTTCTCACTCAGTACAACACTACCAACTAAATTTTAGCAACTGCATTTCACAGATGAGGAAACTGAAGCTTAAATAAGGAATATCATTTATCCCTCATAGTTCATCAGGTTTCCCTCACAGCTCAGTAGGTAAAGCATCCACCTGCAATGCAGGAGACCCTGATTTGATCCCTGGGTTTGGAAGATCCACTGGAGAAGGGATCGGTTACCCACTCCAGTATTCTTGGGATTCCCTGACGGCTCAGCTGGTAAAGAATCCGCCTGCAATGCAGGAGACCTGGGTTCGATCCCTGGGATGGGAAGATCCCCTGGAGAAGGGAAAGGCTACCCACACCGGTACTCTGGGCTGGAGAATTCCATGGACTACAGCCCATGGGGTCACAGAGTCAGACAGGACTGAGCGACTTTCACTTTCCCTGTAATTTGTCCACGGTTACATGAAACAGATCCCACCAATAATAAAGAGTGGAACTAGGACTTGAACTAAGTTTTGATCTTTTATTGCATCCTTTCTCCAAAAACTTTAAAAGAAAACATGTATAAACCACATAAAACCAGCACTTTTACGTTTCTTTATATAACCCCACTAGATTTGCTTTTCCGCAGCTATTTTTATCTGTTCTTCTTGAAACAGAAGAACTTTTCAACTCTATGACAAGAAAACTTCATCATGGTTAGTCACCACATTATACTCAACAGGTTTCCTATTAAACGTTTGCAACTAAATACAAACTGTATCTTTAAGATCATAAAATTAATACAGGTACTTTTTTTAAAACAGTGGTTTTAACTTAATTTTTTAAAATATTTACTTATTTATTTGGCTGCACTCAGTTGCAGCATGTGGGATCATTACTTGCAGCGTGTGAACTTTCAGTTGTGGCCTGTGGGATCTAGTTCCCTGACAAGGGTTCAAACCCAGGGCCCCCTACATGGGGAATGCAGAGTCTTAGCCACTGGACCACCAGGAAAGGCCCATTACAGGCATATTTCCAGATCATAATACGCTTTAGGTCAGATTTAGCTACACCAAGAACAATCTGCCAGAATATGCTAGATCAGATATGCTTTTAACTTTTTTGTTTGTTTATTTGGTTTCTAAGTCTCTCGTATTTAGGAAGATCTGTGGTCGGGTTTGGGCCTCGAGGGCACGCAGCATCACTCTTCCAATTCATTCTCGTGTATTTTTCTATGCAGGTCTTAGGCTAAACACCAGGTAAGTTTCAGCTTCTAAAACAAACGAACCTTGCATTCTAATATTAACAGCAACTTCGGTCCTCTCTTAAAGAGTTACCTCCTTCCTAAACAACATAATCAGTTCCTTCTAAATTAAGGTCTGTAACTTAATCTCCTAAAGGCACTGCTTTATTAACTCTTACCTCCAGGCCATGGCTAAGTGCAGAACCAAAGCCTAGTGAAAGAACCCTGGAAAGGAAGAGAGAGTTCTTATTGCTGGTAGAACCTGATTCACTCACAGGTGGGTCTAAGGTACCTAAAATTCTATATTTTCTTATGAGGAGACATGAATTTTCTCATAAAATTACACAGCAGATCTTTTTAGATTACATTTAAAATGTTTTAAGTCCTCACCTATCTTGAATTACCGGAATAAATTGATAGGTAAACATAAAAGTCAGGATGCCCTGGGAGACGTGGACATCCCAGAACCCGGGCTGTGAGGTGTGGGAGGGGAGGGCACCCTGTGCTTTATCCAAAATGGCAGAGGGCTTATCAGAAAACAGGAAACAAAAGAAGATGACCAACAACAGAATCCACTGGAGACAGAAGGGCCGCCTCTCTGGAGAAAGCATTAAGAGGCCAGAAAGCAGCCACTGGGAAAAATCTGGGGAGCAGTGGGCTGGGCTCTGCTCAGCACTTGGCCACTTCTCCCCTAAACCACTGCCTCTCTCTTCCTCTTCCTGCTTCAGACTCTGTATCTTGACTCATGTCAACCTCTGGTCCAGGGAAATACCAATTCCTTAGGCTTCCCTCATAGCTCAGTTGGTAAAGAATCCGCCTGCAATGTAGGAGGCCCCAGTTTGATTCCCGTGTCGGGAAGATCAGCTGGAGAAGGGATGGGCAACCCACTCTGGTACTCTTGGGCTTCCCTAGTGGCTCAGCTGGTAAAGAATCCACCTGCAATGAGGGACACTTGGGTTTGATCCCCGGGTTAGGAAGATCCCCTGGAGAAGGGAACGGCCACCCATGCCAGTATTCTTGGGCTTCCCTGGTGGCTCAGCTGGTAAAGAATCCACCTGCAGTGAGGGAGACCTGGGTTCGATCCCCGGGTTAGGAAGATCCCCTGGAAAAGGGAACGGCCACCCATGCCAGTATTCTTGGGCTTCCCTGGTGGCTCAGCTGGTAAAGAATCCTACTGCAGTGAGGGAGACCTGGGTTCGATCTCTGAGAAGGGAACGGCTACCCACTCCAGGATTCTGGTCTGGAGAATTCCAAGGACTGTATAGTCCCTGGGGTCACAAAGAGTCAGACATGACTGAGAGACTTTCAGTTTCACTGCATTAGCACAGGGATCTCACACTCTACTTTAAATGAGCATTAACAAAAACTGAGCTTCCTTGGTGGCTCAGATGGGAAAGAATCTGCCTGCAATGCAGAAGACCTGGGTTCAATCCCTGGGTCAGGAAGATCCCGTGAAGAACAGAATGGCAACCCACTCCCAGTATTTTTACCTGGGAAATTCCATGGACAGAGGAGCCTGGCGGGCTACAGTCCCTGGGGTTGCAAAGAACTGGACACGACTGAGCGACCAACAATTGCACTTTAACAAAAACTGTATAAATACCTACATTTAGAAGGGACAAAAATTTTAACAGCTCTACCATTCCAGAACAAAGTGGCCATTTTGTCCATTACATGCTCACCGTCAACACCCTCCCTATTCTGGCCCACTTCCAATCAATATGATTTAAAGAGAAAATAATCATATTCTACAGACAATAGGTAAGGAACTTAGTATCACCTCTTAGAAGTTTAAGGTAGACCGTAAAGAATACATTTGTATGTTAATGCAGGCCACAAAAGTAGCATTCTGCCACACCCCACATCCCTTTTATTTAAGGGTAACATTTAAGCTAACACAATGCTAAAGGCTTTGCAAGATTTATCTCATTAAAATCACAAGTTAGGAACCTGTGGTTAGGTATTCTTGCTCTGCCACGGTACAGATGAGGAAACTGTAACTGGAAGGTAAAGAGCTTGCTCAATATCACAGAGATGGAGCAAGTGATGAAGGCAGAAATCAACTTCCATCTCTCCAACTCCAAACTGAGTTCTGAAACACTCAATCATATTGCAAATTGTTAAAAATCTACTTTCTACCGTTTTTAATATCTGAAAGGCACTATATTTAAAAGAAGGAGAAACCGTAGGAGGACGAGATGAAGGAGAAGAGGAGGAAGAAAAAAACTGAGTACCAATATGTACAAGGCTTTATACTACATCCACAGGTCAGGTAAACAGTCCAAGTCTTGATGGGTACATAGACTCCCAACAACTCACCGTTTCTTTTATAGGTGCACCTGCCTTGGTACACTAATTACTATCTTTATGCTCTTTCAAAATTCTTGCTCACTTGATCCATAATGCCTTTCTTAACCAAGTCCCCTTATTCAATCAGTCTAGCAATGCTACTGTATATGATACTGTGTGTGATTTTAAGTCAGTTCTATAATTTCTTTTGTTTGAAGATGTGGTACATTAAATTTACATTCAACAATTTACTTTGTTCTAAATGACTAGCTGCACAGTATACTGCATATGGAATACCAAGGAGAGTATACAATTTAGTTTGACAGGGCATCTCAGGTGCAGAGAAGTGGATTAATCGTTAATTCTCTGTTTATGAAAAGCTATCACCATAGGTCTCTTATGTTATTTACGGGATCCATATCTTACTGGTAATAATCCAAGCATTTGTTACTTATTAATAATCAACTTTTTTACATTTTTACTAACAAAAAAAAATGACCTTTTGTCAAACCAGAACTGAATACTTTTTGTGTACACCTTTAATATGCTACTTGTCATGTTGAGTATTATAAACAGTACACTGTGAGACAATCAAATAAAAAAGTTAGTATCCTAGAATACAAACATGATATACTTAATATCTGATACATTATTTTTACAGTCATGCCAAAAGATCAAGTGGCATGTTGTTACTTGACAAAATTAACTAAAATATTTGATGTCACTGACAAAAAACAGCACTCAATTTGCCAGATTAAGAGATTTAAAGATGTTTTTTCTAGTTGTGATTAAAGATTAAATGGCTTTTTAAAAAAAGCATTTCAAAGATTAAATTTACTTAGCTGTTAATTTAGTATTCTACATGATTCTTTCCCATGATCCTTCTAAAAGAACACATGCTGTGTGTGCTTTTAAATTTTCCTTCAGCTATAAACAAATGCATCAACAGCTAAAACAGGCTACTTCAAATGTTGGGCTAAGCAACAAACTCAAGTCTTCATCCTCTTCTCTCTATTCATCATTTAGACAAACAGAAATGATTCCCTTTGAAGATTATGACAGAAGAAATACCTTTATTGATGTGAGAAATCAAACTAAATGATATTCAAAACACCATCCAACCAGAGTTTCTTAACTAAGAACACTACTCACAAAACTCCAATCAGATTGATCAGCTTCACTCTTTCTCATGTAATTCCTTGGGATACTGTTAATATTTCATAAAAGCACAGGTTGAAAACTGAAAATAAAACCTTGGGGATAATTAAGCCATGTAAATGGCCTTGAAGTTTTTTTTTTTAATTTGTCCTACTGTCTTCATAAATTTTTCTGTTTAATTTGTCCAACTGTCTTCACAGTGGAAGTTCTCTATAACAGGACCTCTCCTACTTGACTTCCCATCACCTGCCAACAGTCACTGAACTAAAGGCCTGCTCCCATCCTGTCCACGCTGGCTTGGACCACTTGGTTCAGGCTACCTGCCACCTTCAGCTACCTATAGCCAGTGTTCAGGGTCAAACCAATCCTTATTTCTCCATGTACTTTCCCTATTACACTTGAGCATTGCTCGACCCTATCCATCTTATACTTTATAAACTCCCTTGTGTAGTACATACAATACATACTTACATATAACCCTATCCTCATGACTTAGTTTTATTTTTATATTTTCATCTGAAGTTTATAATGTACCACCTGATAACTTACTATTTTAAATACTGAGTTGACCCAAAAGTTCATTCAGGTTTTTCCATATAGTCCTACAGAAAAACCCGAATGAACTTGTTGACCAACCCAATACATAGAGATTATCAGTTTCTGAGGTTTTGTTTGTACAACTAAATTGTTAATTATGCATCTTACACTTCTTTTTTCCTGTAAGTTCTCGATATTCAGTAAATACTTTAAAGCTTGCTGATAAAAATATAATTACTTTTATATGGACTTTATTAATTTTTAAAAAATATAAACTTTTAAGCCAATATATGTATTCAATATTAATTGCTTTTCTTTAAAACTCAATTTTGTTGTACCTACCCTAAAAAGTACCACAGAAAGCATCACTTATGGATTTCCTAATATGCAATGTCCTATGGGTGCTATGAAAAATGCCAATTATAATGCTGATCATTCATAGTTTTCTTCAACTCTTCCTCTTAGTAAAAATTGACACACATTGTATACAAATTAGAATCAGAGTGCCTGCCCTTCTGAAAATCTAACAACTACTATTTGTATAGTAAAAACAGTAAAAAATAAAAATAGCTTTACTATTTCTGATTAGTGAAGTACAACGCGCATATTCTAAAATCCTCAGAGAATACCTAAAGGTATAAATAAGAAAACTTCAATCATTTGTTAGTTGACAAGCTAGTAACAAACAGAAAGAACTGTTAACCATATTTGCTGTGCCCTTTCACGTAAGCATACTTGCACGAAAGTATAAATTCTAGAAAGTACTCATTAAATCCTGGCTCCACACCTCCTACTGGTGCGACCTTGAGCTACTTATCATCCTGATATTTCTGTTTGTTAATCTGTAAAATGGGGCCAATAATACCATGGTCATTAAAAGAGATAATCAATGTAAAGCACTTAGCAAAGGTTCTAACAAATAGCACATTCTCAACATTGCTATATATCCCTGATACAAACGCCACTTTGTAATATGCTTCCTTCAGCTGTCAACACTTCACGACAGATTTCTCTATCAATAAATTCAAAAATCTGTTGTCTTTCTAGCAGCAGCTTAGTGTTTTCTTCTATCACTGTACTACATTGATTTAACTATCTCTCTATGACATGTTTTGACTTCTTCATTTTTAGGGATAACCATACTCTAGTGAATATGACTGTAGCCAGACCTTTGAACATATTCATTATCACATTTCTGAAATAACTTCCTAAAATTTCTTGTCCAAAGGGTACTCATATATTAAAAGTTTATACATATTTCCACAGAAAAGTATAAGTTTACACATGCGTCATCAATGCATATACATGAGTATTTACCACATTCTCCCCAACATTTAGTCTGGTCATATTTTTAATCTTATGCAAATTGACAGTTAAAAAAAAAAACAGTTCTAAACTTGTACTTCTTGGACTATCAGCAAGATTAAACATGAATTCAGCCAGATTAAACATGAATTGATCGGTTAACTGGTCATGTGTAAATCTTCTTTTGTGAAATTCCTGGTCAAACCTTTTCCCATCTTTATATTAGTGCGGTTGCCTTTATTCTCGTTAAGAGTGTTCTTTCCTTAAAAATACAAATTTTCACTGCCACATATATTTCAGATAGTTTTTTTCCACATTATAATCTGTCATTTCAACTTATCAAATTTTTATCATAAAGATATGCTTAATTTTTTTAGTCAAATATATCCATCTATTTTCAATCTATGATTTCTGGATTCAGCCTCACCCCTTAGAATTCTTCCTCCATGCAGATTTATAAAAGCACCTGAATCTTACTTTAGTATTCTTATACATTACTCTGATTCAGTTTTAGGAAGCAAAGTATGAGAAAGGTGTATTTGAAATCTTAGAGAATTATTTCTGAAAATATCTCAGGTCGAACAAAGCATAATGCTTAGCCAAACCACTGTATTAAGGAAGATATAGAAGCGGCTTTATCTAAGCTTCCATGGAAGAATATTATAAAAAAGCAAATCATATTCAGTGGCTTCATAGTTTTAGCAATTAATTTTTATCTCAATCCATAGACTTCTGTTCTGCTCTCCAGGCCTGTTTATCCCACAGCTTACTTCAAATCTGTATTCAAATTACTTCCTAAGGGAAAACAGGCTCACAGGAGCTGGGTATAAAGCAGGCAGACTTTCCCCCTTGATTCTACAGTGGATCTCGGTTGGAAGAGATACATTTATTTTTATTAATTTGATTACTTGAATCATGGCAGAGATGATGAGTATTTTTGATCCCCACTGCAGCAGCTGACGTATATAACAGGTCCTCCAGGGAGGAACAGAAGTTCCCAATACAGCTTTTCGTCTTGTTTGCTGGCACTTGTTTGTTTTTCTAAGAAAAATATAAAGTCAGATTGAAGCCAAACAGAAAGCTGGGCCACAGTCCTTCTTTGGAAGTAATCCATCTTTCCCTCACACATTTTTAGAAAAGCTGAAGAGAATCACAATCATTCAAAAAATTCATTCCTTATGAGTTGAAAGCGGAATATATGTTTCATCCTAAAACAATCTGCTGAATTGGGTTATTTCAGTACCATTTCATGCTCTTATACATAGGTAAATAGTGTCCTTTCTAACACTCGGCATTTTTTTTTTTTTAATTTTTACTTTATTTTACTTTACAGTACTGTATAGGTTTTGGCATACATTGACATGAATCCACCACAGGTGTACATGAACTCCCAAACATGAACCCCCTTCCCACCTCCCACCCCACATCATCTCTCAGGATCATCCCCATGCACCAGCCCCAAGCATCCTGCATCCTGCATCGAACATGGACTGGCGATTCGTTTCTTACATGATAGTATACGTATTTCAATGCTATTCTCCCAAATCATCCCACCCTCTCCCTCTCCCTCAGAGTCCAAAAGGCTCTACACATCTGTGTCTCTTTTGCTGTCTTGCATACAGGGTCCTCATTACCATCTTTCTAAATTCCATATATATGTGTTAGTATACTTTATTGGTAACACTCTGCATTTTTAAAGTGTATAAAAAAGAAATTTAAAAATGTATTTCTAAGACTGGTATTCAAAGGATAAGGATTCAAATCTGTGTATAGTTTTACAGCTTGTAGAGCTTTTTATAAACATTATTTAGTATTCACAGTTTTACTGTATGAATGAAAAATACTTCCTGCCGTATCAATAAACAAAGGATGCTGCAGCCATTAAGCCATCACGTTACAGTGTCCCCAGAGGTGAGCCTTGAGGGAACTCAGGATAGAAACGGGATGCCCGCTATCCAGCAGTACAACTCTTGTAGCCACCCCAGTGGTACATCCTGAGGGGACACAGGATGAGAAAGTACAGGATCCTGGCCCCCAGAGAGCTGAGATGCACACCAAAGGAATGACCTCAGTGAGCCCAGACCCCTGGCATTTTCCCATACAAAGAAAAGTACTAAGCTCTTTAACTTGAGATGTCTGGTTTTCTTTAAGTAACAGTCATCTTTTGATGTTCTGACTACCTAATCTTTGTTGTGAAGAGCCAACTCATTCGGGAAGACCCTGATGCTGGGAAAGTTAGGGTGAAAGGAGGAGAGGGCAGTAAAGGATGAGATGGTTAGAAAGCATCACTGATTCAATGGACATGAACGTGAGCAGACGCCAAGAGATAATGGAAGACAGGGAGGGTTGGCATGCTACAGTCCATGGGGTCACAAAGAGTCGGACACTTGACTTAGCAACCGAACAACAGTCTTTTGATGTTCTGACCACCTGGGCTTTGTGGCCGAAACTCCTACAGCCCAGCTCCCCTCCCTGCCTGTTCAGAGCAGTCCCTCAGAGCCATCTGAGGCGCTGCATCCTGGGCTTAAGTCCTCAGTTTCGTCCACCAAATAAAACATGATTCTTAACATTTAGGTTGTGCAATTTTTTTAATCAACAATAGAGATTATATAGTCAGGGAAGGAACTCAACTTGAATTAACAAAACTAGTCAGTGGGAGGACCTGAACTCAGAACTCCAACCCACCCCCACCCCAGTGCATACATGAGTCACATTCAAAACCCCTGCCTCTCAAGTGCCCCCTTCTTCACTGCCCAGCAGTCATTCACTCCTTGTGAACCGTCTGGATACGCACATGCTCTAGTCTTCACAGACTGCACCCAGACCACTCCTATCAGACTAACAATGTATTCCCTCAGCATTTAACATAAGTCCATGGCCTGTTATTTTGCACTCCTGGTAAATCTCTTTTGTCTCCCACTAGTAAATAAATCCTTGGAAGAGATTGTGAGTTCCTCAAGATAAAGACTTTTTTGTTAACTTCCCACAGCACCTGGTATAAGAGTTTAAAAATTGAGAGTTAATAAACTGGAACAGGAAGGCTATATTCCAGAAATGAAAAACAAGCTATTTTTAAAGGCTTAGCCTGACACTAACCCAGACATGGTGTCCCCACGCCCACCGGCAGGCTCCCACACCCGCTCACAGTGTACACACAAACCTGCATTCCACGCCCAACAGGGACCCGATGTTCCCAAGACAGGTTGAGGTTTTTCAACTCGAGGAGGTGGCAGTACTTTTCTGATCTCAAGGTTTGGGGAGTGTCACCTGGAGGCTTTCTTTACAAGTTTTTTTCGCAATAGCTTCTGGCCCAGCAAGCAGTCTGAGAGAGGCTGGAGGATGCAAGAAAGGAAGAAAGGCAAGAAACAGAGTCAGCAGGGGAAGTTCCTTCACTTCCAATGATGAAATTTCCAAGTCACTTTCACCACCGTGCCTTCCAGTATCTCTAAGTCGCTCAGTCATGTCCAACTCTTTGCAACACCATGGACTGTAAGCCCGCCAGGCTCCTCTGTCCATGGAACTCTCCAGGCAAGAACNGGGGAAGTTCCTTCACTTCCAATGATGAAATTTCCAAGTCACTTTCACCACCGTGCCTTCCAGTATCTCTAAGTCGCTCAGTCATGTCCAACTCTTTGCAACACCATGGACTGTAAGCCCGCCAGGCTCCTCTGTCCATGGAACTCTCCAGGCAAGAACACTGGAGTGGGTAGCCATTCCCTTCTCCAGGGCATCTTCCAAATCCAGGGATGGAACCCACATATCCTGCAGGCAGATTCTTTACTGCTGAGCCACCACGCAAGCCCACCTTCCAGCATAATGAAAGTGAAAGAATACGCAGATGAGAGAAAGGAGAGAACCACCACCTTCTCTCTCATACCCAGACAAGAGATACAAATAGTGTCTGTAGAACTTGAGAGTAAAAAAGATTCATTTTCAAAACTCCAAACTACTTCCTAAAGCAAAAATTTCCACAAGCAACAGTTTTTTCCCTTCCATACGAAAAGCTTCCTCTGTACTTATCTAAATATGGGTGGTTGTATCTGCAACTCAGGCTGCTATATTCACTCCAAGGGATGAATTCCCTTTTAACATGTAAAGTCACACACTGAGACACACTAAGCCTGCTGTGTGCACCCATCCTTACAGCCTCCACCATGCACAAACCATCCCTGGTCACACCAATTAAAACCCATTGGACACACCCATTCAGGGCACGCAAGACTGCATCAATTTATTATGCTTAAGATCATTTCCTAAGATTCACTTGTCAACATCTAACTCATTAACACTGGATCCCCCCTTTTAGCATTAAAATTATCTCTTGCAACCTCATGCATTTTCTGGATAACGACTATACTACGTGGTCTCTAAATTCCAACTAACGGGACTGGACTCTCATTATCCGTGTTGACAATTCCCTACTTTGCGGAAGCCAATTTTAAGATAATGTTTCTTTAAAATAGGAAATGAGTAAACTGTTTGTGGGTGAGAGATGACCTTTAGAATGGGGAACGAACAGCCATGAATCCTATCACTGATGCTCCATCTGAGCCACCAGGGAAGCCCTCTTCTTGACTGTGCTGTGCTTCGTCACTCAGTCGCAACCTACTCTTGGTGACCCCATGGACTGTAGCCCGTCAGGCTCCTCTGTCCATGGGGATTCTCCAGGCAAGAATACTGGAGTNTGACTGTGCTGTGCTTCGTCACTCAGTCGCAACCTACTCTTGGTGACCCCATGGACTGTAGCCCGTCAGGCTCCTCTGTCCATGGGGATTCTCCAGGCAAGAATACTGGAGTGGGTTGCCATGCTCGCCTCCAGGGGATCTTCCCAAGCCGGGATCAAACCCAAGTCTCCTGGACTGCAGGTGGATTCTTTACCACCTGAGCACTAGGGAAGCCCTTGAATACTGAAGCGGGTAGCCTATCTCTTCTCCAGGGCATCTTCCAATCCAGGAATTGAACCAGGGTCTCCTGCATTACAGGCGAACTGCAATGTAGGAACTGCATTCTTTACCAGCTGAACTACCAGGGAAGCACTTTCTACATTACTCAGCTATAAAAAGGAATGCATCTGAGTCAGTTCTAATGAGGCAGATGAACCTAGAGCCTATTATACAAAGTGAAGTCAGAAAGAGAAAAACAAATAGCGTATATTAACCCATATATATGGAATGCAGAACAGTGGTACTGATAAACCTATTTGCAGGGCAGCAATGGAGAGGCAGACACAGAGAACAGAAACATCATTCTGTTATACGTCATAAATAATGTAGGAAGCAAGAGCCAAGCAGAGTCAGCACTATTAAAAACCTATTGTGTGGAGGGGGTGGGGTGAGCAATAAAAGGGCAGCCCAGGGAAGCCTTCTGCCTCTGACAGTAGTGAAATAAATCTGCAGAACTGTGCATACAAGGACACACATTAAGTACATGTGGAACTAGCGAAATTTGAATAAGCCTAGCAGATTGGATCAATCTCTTGGCTTTGCTTTTGCACAATAGTCACACAAAATATTACCATCAGGGGAAACAGGATAACGGAGTTCAAGATCTCCCTTGTATCTCAGGAGTATAATGGGGAAAATTCCTGTGAACCTCTAATTATTTAAAAATAAAATGTTTCAGAAAGAAAATCTGTCAGTAGCAAACAATGTCTGCTATACATATTAATACATACACTTAGTTGTACTCATTCAACCCTCATTTATTAAGCACATACTACTGCTTGGCCCTGCTGGACATACCAGGGCTATAGACACAGAAATGGTATCACCTTTGATCTTGAGAAACTCACAGCTGGTCATCTCCCAGGAAAGCAATGTAGGAAAGGAAGAGAAGGTACAATGCAACTCCACATGGAGAGGTCATGTAAGGGTCTGCAGTTGGTCCACATCAGTCAAGCTTTATATGAAAGTAAATGTACTTGCCAATCACCACTCCATTCACAAAACAGATAACCAGAATAAAAGAGCCCTATTAACCTAAGGTTCACATCATTAAAAATCTCAACCCTAGAGAATAGTTTTTGCTCAAGGTATTTCTGACTTAAAAGCAAATAAACATTCAGGTAAAATAAACTGACTGCTTAACTAAGAAAGAAGGTTGTGTCTAACTTCAAACACACTGTTTCTTTTAAATTGCTTTCTGACTCATATCTTTGGAAATGTTAAAATTATTCAAATAAGATTTACAGCATAATGTAAAACATGTAAAACTGAGGGGTGATAACCTCTCAGGAAAAAAATGCTTAATATTATTAAAACCCAGGTTACTATTTTTCAAAATAGCTATGAATCCACTTTTCATGTTACATGCCTTCCTAGAAAAGTTTCCTAAAAGCAAACAATTTCACTTTAAAGAAATAAGCTCTTTAAGAAGTACTGTCTCCCTGAATCTGATTATCAATTAACAATATGTCAGTATCGTAATTTTAATTTATGAGTCCCTCTGAGAAGTTGGCCTGGTAAAATCTTTGGGTTCCCTCATACTTCTAATATCATACCTGGAAAATGTTACACTAGAAAACATAATTTTGTAAGACATTATTAAAATAAAGAAATAATGCCACTCCTGTGCTTTCATCTTATTAAAGATTTACTACCAAAAAAATATTCCTTTTGGGAAAAGGACAAAACAAAAAAGTAATGGACTATTATTTAGAAATATTAGCTTTAGTAATATTTAGTAATATTAGCTTTCAAAAACANACTAGAAAACATAATTTTGTAAGACATTATTAAAATAAAGAAATAATGCCACTCCTGTGCTTTCATCTTATTAAAGATTTATTACCAAAAAAATATTCCTTTTGGGAAAAGGACAAAACAAAAAAGTAATGGACTATTATTTAGAAATATTAGCTTTAGTAATATTTAGTAATATTAGCTTTCAAAAACAATGCAATTAAGAGAAAAATGGAAATGTTACAACTATCTCTAGCCTCAGCTTGAAAGATCATTGGACTAAGAGTGGAAGCAAAGATGGCCACACGGACCACACAGAACTCGACTTGCACACACTACCATTTGTATTGTCCTAATCTGATGCTGGGAGGGGTTGGGTACAGGAGGAGAAGGGGACAGCAGAGGATGAGATGGCTGGATGGCATCACTGACTCAACGGACACGGGTTTGGATAAACTCCGGGAGTTGGTGATGGACAGGGAGGCCTGGTGTGCTGCGATTCATGGGGTCGCAATAGCCTGGTGGGCTGCCGTCTATGGGGTCGTACAGAGTTGGACACGACTGAAGTGACTTAGCAGCAGCATCTTAGAGCAGTTTTCTAAGAACTACTGATGAATTTGGTGACAGAGGCCTGCAAAAGATAGTAAAAGTGTTAACCCACTATCAAGTACTACTCAGGAGACTTTTTTACTGTGTTAAATTTTTTTGATTGGATTTTTTAAAGCTGAATAAACAAAAGCATTCAAAAGTTAAAAATTTATTACACATACACATGATGCTTTTTATCAAAGAAATTTATTTGCATGTAAATAAACACATTTTTGTAATGTTTTGGGAAAAAAATCCCACAGATTTTTGTCTACTTTCAAAAAAATGAAAAACCCCAAAGTATTTACAGAACGGCCATATGCACAGAAAATCAAATTTGAAAGTTTTTTTTAGAAAAGACCCTCCCCAACTGCTCCTGATGTACATTTTAAAAACGCAAAATTTAAAGCTCAGTTTTTCTACAACTGAGCCTGTTTCCCAACCTAGCTTCTGAGATGTTAGGTACTTCCTACCCCTCAAAAAAACTTAAGGGTAGAAATAAAGAGGGAGGGAGATTTAGGAATAAAAGTTTAAAAAAATGAGACTGCCAAGGGATTGTGAATGAGTTTCCTATACTGGAATCTGCTTTAAGTGACTCAACTGGATACTATGACTCACTGGCTCCCTGGAAGATTTCTTTTCAAAATTCATGATAGTGCTGCCCTGTATTTTCAGACCTAGGCCTTAAGGAAAATCCTTCCAAGAGCCACCAACCTCAAGCCTAGTTTTGGCAATTATATCCTGTTTCATTTCACGCCTCCCCCCATACTTATTTTAAAAGAAACTGATTTTTTGAACCTGGAATCTTCATGTACATCAGAGCAGGTTTTGACCAAGAACCCCTAACATGAAGCCAAAAGACAAGAGGAATCAGGTCAAACTAAGAATACATAAGACACCAGCAGCAGAAGATAGGTAGAAGTTGACTTCATGTCCTTGTCGTCTTTTGAAACAGAAGAATGAGTACACCTAGACAGGAGGGAGGTGTCCCAGGCTTGGTTTATTCTGCCTCTTCTCCTCCACCCTGTGGAGAAATGCAGTGCTCCCTGGTTCTCAGGCAGGGTGAAGCAGTTTAGCCCCGGCTCCCTGTTAAGCAAGTTCAGATGCTGGGTCAGTGTGTGGGGTGTGCCCATCGACAATTCAGGGGCTTATCCTTCATCCAGATCCTAACTCGGAATTCTTTGATCTGGGATGAAGACAGAAAGAGAGAAAAAGCTTCCCAGTTTACTCATTTTGGTATTTGTTGGCTCTACTTGGGGGAGCTGAGCCCCTGATATTATGCAGTACATTCCCCATACTTTTCCCCACCCAAACTTGAAACCATTTTAACTTTTTTTTTTTTTTCCTGCAGAAACCAATGGGATAAGATTCAAAACTAGGTGAGAAACTTGTGAGAAATCCAACCTGGTTGTATGTCTGAGAGGCTGCTACTGTATCAGCATCACAAGATAAAGCACTCTGGTATCACCTTGCCCATGTCCTCCTTAGTGTCACCCAAGACATTTGACTGATACGGTAACCGATAACTTTTCTTGCTCCACTTTGCAATGTTTCGTTTCCTACTTCTTATTACCTTGGGACACAAAAGTGGCAGAGTTGTTGAGAGCTGATGACCAGAAAAGGGAGAACACTAAAGGAAATCAGAGACAGTCAGGAAAGAAAGCCAAAGCTGATTTTCCAACTCTATGCTAACTCCAACCTGCAGAAAGAGCTGAATATAGCAATCTTCAGTATCTGATGAAGTCACTTCACTTATGACACACATACACACACAAATGAATCACCTGGCTTTTTTTTTTTTTTTTAATCCAGAAGAGTTGTGCTGGGGATCGTGCCCCATCCTGCTGATACAGATCCTGAATGGAATCATCAGGAATGGCACAGTGCAGGTGTCAAAATCAAAGTAAGGCCGCAGAATTTTGAGAGGACCCTCCAAATACTGAGAACTTGTGTTGCACTCAAATGGTCTCCTGGATTTCTATATGTATGAGAAGGGCTTCTTATTGATGTCCCCTAGAATCCAGACTCAGACCTGTTCTTCCAAAAAGGTCCAATTGTGTTGCTACATAGTAGCAAGGGTTTATCTTCATGCCCACCTAGCATTCCAGGCCCCCATTACTTCAAGTGAGCTTGAAAACTGTTTTAAGTGAACTATGGCTGCAAATTTTTTACTGTTTTATCTAAGGGAGCATACAGTGGAGTGATTAAAGTCTGGACTCCTTATCCTTGTGATGAAGGGAAACAAGGAGCCCAGTTCTCAGGAATGGCATCAGTTCTCCTACAAACAAAATGCTGGGGTGTGGACTTTTGGCACATTGTAGAAACAGGAGAACTATGAATTCTGTAATGGTTTTCATGCCACTGGGTTAGGGAGGCTATCCCACTTTTAAACTTTACTGCATTTGAAAACATGTTTACATCCCAAAAAGCCAGCCGAGCTTTCTTAAAAGGAAAAAGAAACTAAATCAATACCTCCACAGAAAGATAACTCCTAATATTCCTATGATGTCTGAACCCTATAAAAAACCTCCTATAACAAAAACACCATTTTGGTTTTCTACTTGACTCCAAAGGTGGGCTCTGACTGATCTGCTTCAGCTTGATACTACATTACCAGCATAAGCCACAAGCTCCCTACCACCAAATAAGCCTCCTCCTGGCCTCCCATCATTTTGAACCCTGAACCTCATAGAATTAGAAAAAACACTGTATAAAAGCAAACAGATAAAGGGTTAAAATATTACAAATAAATAGCTAAAATCATCTTCCCTCCCCAATCACTCCTCTAAGAAACAGACACCAAACATTACTTAAGTGTCCAAAATGACCCAAGTCCTTCATTTGCCCCTGCCTCAATGGACAACTACCCAAAGGTGAACAGCCTTCATGCAAATGCATCAAGGAATGTATTGCTTTTTCATTTTCTGCCCAGCCCTTCAAATACATGCACTAAAATGAGTTTAAAACATGGCCTAAAAATGGAAAAAGGGAGAAAAAATATATATGAATATTTCCCACAAAACTGTTTCCCACCCTTCCCTCTCCCTAAGCCCTTCCCACCCCCTCCCTTTCATAAGCAAATATTTTAAAACTTTTTTTTTTTTTCTGGCAAAGGAACAAGTGATTTGTGGTAACCAGAATCAAACCCTATGGTCTCTTTAGTAGGGTCCGGCTATGCCTTTCAAAATTCATCCCACTTGGTGTCAAAGCCATGCCATTTAAGATACTTAAATACAAAATCAGACCTGTCTGACTCACTCCTTATGTGATTTGCCTATACACTTAAGTTCTTCTCTGGCCATATTTTTGCTTTAAGTAGGTTCCTAGTTGCCAATCAGGGCCACATCCATAAGATCGTCATCTTCCTCCCCAATCATAAAGTCAGGGCTGAGCCTTGAGGGCCTGTCTGTAGATAAGATTGTGTTACTTGTCATAGACAAGGACTGGTCTGAAGAGATGGGTGATTTAGACCAACTCTCTGGCTTGATGCTATGAGATTTTTTCTTGTCTCGGTCTTTGTCCCGGTCCCTATCTTTGTCTTTTACTTTCTTCTTTTCTTTTTTGTGCTTCTTATGCTTCTCTGTGCTGTATTCTGGAAGAGGTCGGATGCCATCATCTGAGCTAGGACTGTTCTGATAAGATTTCTCTGCTATGGAGGAGCCTGACTCACTTTCACTGTCCAGATTCTGGGGGGTATATGCTGGTGACTTACTATGGCTAGGAGAGCCACGCTCATGCTTTGGAGTGGAACCACTGATGAGTGGAGAGCCATAGTTTTTGGAAGAGGCCATCTGAGGCCTAAGCCCTTCTCCACCACCTTCCCCAGGTTTCTGCAAAGTCACTTTGGCTTTAATGCTGGGGGATCCCCCATCATGCTTGCTGATGATAATTTTTGCCACACCCGTGCTCCCCACATTTTTAGACTCTGAGGTCTTCTTAGATGAATCCACTGAGCCCCCCGAGGTGGAAACCTTTGATTTGTCTTTATCACTTTTCTCACGCTTGCCCTGGAACTCTCCTCCAGACATGTTATGTTTGGAGGACACAGGATGGCTAGAATTTGTGCTCACCCCCATTTGGCCGTCCATTGGGTCTTCACCCCCAGGGCCACTGGTGACAACCCCATGCTTCAGTTTATCTATGACAGCTGTTAAAGACGGCTTCTTATTTCTGCTGGGAGATTTCCCTTTGGAACTCCCATGCTGGTTCTGAGAGGATGACATGGAAGAGCCACTTGAGGAAAAGGAAGAGGAAGATGCTGTACAAGAGTTAGATGATGGGGGAGTTTTCTGAGACAATGAGCCTGAGGATCCTAACCCTGAAGATGACTTCATGCCAGTGCTTGAACTAGTTCCAGACATGTGAGAACCACCGGAACCTGAACTGATAGGGGACTTGGCTTTAGAGGATGGGGGAGTCCCAGGAACAGGCTTCATTGGAGAGGCAAGCTTATCAGAGCCTCCGGGTGGCCTTGAATGGGAAGGGGATATGTTTGGTTTACTTAAAGAAGGATTCATAAGTGATGATGGCTTCCCTTGAGGTTTCATCTTGGTGCTGCTGGAGCCACTGCTCAGTCCATGCTTGGTAATAGGAGAGGAACCTGGCTTTCCCCCAGACTGGGATGAATTTTTGGACTGGCTAGATCCAGAAGACCCTTGGCTAGAATATATACTGCTACTTAACTTAGAACTTGATGAACCTTCTGATTTACTGCTTTTCATCTTGCCTGAGTTGGAAGCAGAAGATAAGGAAGAATGGCTATGGTGGCTTTTACTTCCTGAGGAAGACACAGAACCACTGCTGGTATACTGACTGTGAGAAGAGGGCTTGCCCACCATCACAGTTCCCTTAGGAATCTGAATAGTAATTTTGGGAATGGGTGGTGTGGCAACACCTGGGGGAGTCTGAGATCTTCCTGAACTGCCTGGAGATTTGGATCCACCTGTACTAGTAGGTGGGGTGAAAGGTCGGTTAGAAGAACTGTGAGATGGAGACTTTCCCTCAGTGTCTGCCTTCTTCCGCTTTGGAGGCTTATCTTTGCTTTTGCCATCATTAGAAGGGGTTCGACTGCGCTTCCCTGGTTTGCTGTCTAATCCTGTCCCTGACAGACTACTATTACTGGCACCATTGCCTTCCTTTACTCTCTTTTGAGTCTTTTCTTTCCCTAAGTCCCCAGTGGTCAATAAAGGACTCTGGCTACCACTGTGATGCTCCATAAGATCTGTAGGACCCAAAGCCTTACCAGCCACTGCTATAATACTGAAATCAACCGTGTCAGCTTGGCTATTGCCTTTAAACTTAGTCTCCCCATTATCACCTCCAAGCATTGGCACCCCCAAAGTATTTAGTGCCTGAGATGCAAATCCTTTGAAATCATCATTATCTCCACTTTGGCTGCTTTCATCAAAATATTCTTCTCCAAAACCACTTTGGCTCTGGCTGTTCAACAAATCAGGATTGAAATCTACTCCATCAGGAAAAAAATGATTGGTAGGTGAGTCACTACTGGGGCTGCCAGCAGCATCTGCAATAAGGTCAGCTGGATCAGTGTATGGATTTTCATTATTATTGGCTTGAAAGACATCAGGGTCAAAGAGGGCACTCTGAGAATGCCCAGAACTTGAAGAATCTCGAACAGGGGTGCCAATGGGTGGACAATCGTCACTAGTGCTGGGAAGCTTAGAAGCTTCTTCTGCAATGTCTGAAAGGATATCAGTTACATCTGGGCCAATGCTGTCTGAACTGGATAGTCGGACCATCCTTTGAATACTGGGTTGGGGGTGAGGTACTGGTTGCGGGTAAGTTGTTGGGGGAGTACTACACTGGCTTGGAGCTGGAGTAATATGTGGCGTATCCAGCGTGTCAGCTGTCATGTTGACATCAAAGATAGGGTTTTGTGAGTCAACATCCATTGAAAATAGCTCCCTCTGAAAGTCATCTTCAGTCTGGTGCTTTGGTTTGTCAGGTGGTAATCTTGATGACTTCTTCTTCTTTGTCTTGTTGCTTCCCGAGCACATTTCCATCCGGGGTGAGCCGGAAGAGGAGTTCTGCCTTTCTAAAGGGCTGCTTCCATAAAGGGTTGAGAAATCCTGGGCAGGATTATCTTTAAGAAGGTTCATGAGCATCGGGTGGTTCTTGGTGTTGCCGGCCATCGAAGAGACAGGTGGCGGCGTGTGATGAGGAGGGGTCGGACTCGAGCCAATGGTAGACCCCCCGTTCCCTGTGATTTGCAACAAACTGGTAAGAATTGGGTTCTGAGATACCTTGCTGAAGTCCTCCCCATGGCCCACCGACTCATGCCGATCTTTGATGCTCATGCTCATATTAAACAAGGTGGTAATGGGACCCCCCGGAAAGGTGTTGGTTGGTGTAGTGGTACCACTCATTGGGTTGTTGCCTGTGGTCATGCCATACCCTGGGCTGCTAGCCGGGGGCAGGTTCTTTTTCACCATGTCTTCAACTGTCTCTGCAATGAGGGACAGTGCTGGGGTGTCGGCCTGAATGGTTTCAGCTTTCCTCCGAATAGCCCTCATCGTCACAGGAATCGACATACATCTGTAAAATAAGATGGAAAAAAAAAAAAAATGAACAATGCACTAGCTGCTACTTAAACCAATTTTTCATTTGAGATAAAGGCTTTACTTTTGCCTTAAGTAAAGATTTGCAATAAACAGTTTTCAGGTAAGGCAGATAACCTGTAAGGCAGGAGCAGTTCTGTCAAATGCCAGAGCTTTGGATATACCCATTCTAAAAAGAATCTGGAGGAAGACTTCCTTGATGGTCTAGTGGTTAAGACTCCATACTCCCAACGCAGGATGCCTGATTTTGATCCCTGGTAAGGAACTAGATCCCACATGCCACAACAAAAGATCCACATGCCACAACTAAGAGCTGGCACAGCGAAATAAATATTTTATATGAATGAATGAATAAATAAAAAGAATCTGGAAGGAATTCCCTGGTGGTCTAGTGGTTAGGACTCTAAGCTTTCACTGCTTAGGGCCCAGGTTCAATCCTTGGACAGGGAATTGATATCCTGCAAGCCACACAGAGCAGCCAAAAAAAAAAAGTCTGGACCAGGAGGCAATCAACCTCCTCTGACATGCCACCAAAAACAAACCAATTATAAACAAAAGTCCAAATAATCAGATACCATACTGAACTAAAATAAAACTGGTAATAATGACCTCAGTAAGAAAATGCCCTCGTTTGGGGACTTCACATATGATTAATGGTGTAATGGTATATACAATTTATCTTAATTGATGAACCACTAGAAAAATCTCTTGGCCCATCAAATTCTATACTTAAATAGCTTAAATCACCCCAAAGCTATACTGTGAAAAGTACTACCACTGGCAGGAAATCATTTTTATTTTAAAGCAAAGCACTTTTTATGTTACAGATAAATTTATGTTTATAAACATGTTTGAAAACAATTTCCTCTAGACTATGTCAACAACCTTTCTTAAAAGACCAGATAGAACTATATTGACTTTTTAAGATTATATGGTTTCTGTCCAACTACTCTGCCATCTTAGCTCAAAAGCTACCATAGACAATATGTAAAGGAACAAGCACGTGTTCATTTACAGGCATGTCTTATGTGTCAATAAAATTTATCTTTATTTACTAAACAGACCACTCGTACCTGCTCTAAAAAATCTTGAAATTACATATTAATGCTTCCAGAAAGCGGAATGGCTAAAGTATCTTCCCACATACTGCTGTCTGACATATTATGTGTGTTTTTTACAAAAATGACACAGAGAAAAAGTGAAAAAAAGATCTACATCTTTTTTTCAGCTCTCTCCCTCATAAAAGAGCCCTAACACTGGGTTTGAAGTTACCTACTTTACTTCCTATTACTCTTATGAGATTTATAAAATCAAAAACTCATAGTTTCTAGATCCAAAAGCAGAGAGGTATGAATTCAAAGCAGTGACTAAATGCCTTCCTCCTAAATTTCTAATTCATTTATTACTGAAAACAGCATTCTTTATACACCTCTTAATGGTACTCTGATGAAAAAGGGCCAGTGCTACCTTTGAACAACTTTGGCAATGAAGTCATCTGTGCAGATGAGTGCATCTGACAGCCCCTTGTAGAGTTTACAGCTCACATGTGTTGAGTCCTGCACATCCATTACCACTGAAAAACAAAACATATAGGAGGTGTTTAGGATGGGTTTGGCTTCAGTTTCTGACTTTTCAAGAAGGGATAAAAGGACCAAACTGCTGCCCTGAGAGAGGTGCTAGCCACCCACATAACTCACCACACACCAGGGAGTCATTCACAGGGTGCTGAAAAGACACGCTGAAACGAGACTCCGAGAGGGGACACACTTCAAATTGGAGAAGCCCTGGAGAATCTAAAAGGCAAAGAAAAGGATCATAAAATAACCAGATAAAAAGACTTGAGATATGTAAATAGTAATCATTAGCTATGAAATCCTTTTTCTCCCTCACTGAAACTAAATCCCACACATTTTTTTAAAAACATAAAACCCACTGGCACTCACAGGTGATTGAAGAAATCAGATTCCTAAGAATCTACCAGTTTATGTTATAAATACTCTAAAACAAAGTAAACTTCCGTTTTTTTAAATGAAGATATTTAATCCCTAAATTGATAAAGTCCTTGGCAGATATAAACATCCTGCCTTGAAAATCAATTCTGAAAATAAATGTGGCCAAGAGGAGTTTCTCATTCTATTTGATAAGCGGACATCAGAATCA
The DNA here is from genome assembly GCA_006410675.1 of Oreotragus oreotragus. Taxonomy (NCBI): domain Eukaryota; kingdom Metazoa; phylum Chordata; class Mammalia; order Artiodactyla; family Bovidae; genus Oreotragus; species Oreotragus oreotragus. The sequence continues at coordinate 339,763 of SJYX01013740.1, forward strand.
CTGTCATAAACCCTGCTTTCTACTAGTATACAGCTGTTAGTTACAGATTCCATAGTTTGGTAAACATGGATGTAGGGTATACAATCTAAAATGATATATTTATGCCAAATACACTTACATATAACTATCATCATTGGTTTCTAAGCCAAACATGCTGAAAGCCCAGAGACAAGAATTATATACTTTCTTGGGAAAAAGTATGCATTTCTGTAGGACTAACTTCATAACTATCTCACAAAAACTCATTTTTAAATGCTCTAAAGCTATGTGGATAATCTCCTAGGATTGAGATACATGAAACAGAAGGGTCATAAGGATACTTGCACATGCTCTGTGTCATTACTTCAACTTTCTAAAATTTTTCATTTCTGGAACAATTCTCATTCCCGTAAAATATATGTCCTGATTTACCTTCTGGGTTTCTTCTTGCCTACCATTTGGCACAGTTCTATCACTGAAATGTTTACAACTAATGGAAAAAATTAACTACGATCAACTAGAGCAGCCAAAATTCATATCAAGATTTCTAAGAGCAAACTGTGTGAAAAACATCAGCATTCCAGAATCCTGGGAGAGAAAGAAAAAGCACAGGTCTCATCTGTTTTTTTAAGCTATATGACAAAATTCTCCAAAGAAGGTGGAGAAAATATACTCAGGATTAAAACTTGAGAAGCACTGCCTAACAACCTAAAATTTAGGTGTCAAGAACTCTCTTCCTACAAAATCTCAAATTATACCTTATATATCTGCTGCAAGATTCAGGGCCTTAGGTACCCAATTACACCACTGCATGCAGAGAAACAGTAAGTCCACTGCAAAAAAACTCAGTAGTTTCCATATGCCAATATACAGATTGCTTCCATCAGAATTACCAACAGAGCTTAAACCAGATTCCCAACTCCTCCCACAGAGATTCTAATTAAGTTCATTTGGTATGGAAACCAAATATTTGTAGTTTTAGAAGCTCCACAGGTGATATGATGAGCCACCAAATTAGAGAACTACTAGAGTAATCAGTATCATTTACTGGTAAATACAGCAAAAGGAAAGGCAGTACCTTCCTTCAGAATAGTTCTTTTGACACAGCTTCCTATTAGGGTGTTATAAGCCACTTGGTGTCTGATCAGATTCAGGATAAGAGGAACCCTGCCAGGGTGCTGAAAGGTGATTTTGCTAACAAGGGTTCCCTGTAGACTTCTACCATCTGGAAGAGGCGCATCCTTGTTGAGGAAATAGCAGTGCTGTTGACCTGGAAGAGCCTGGGCAAAAAGAACAAAGGGAACAAATGCTATTTACTCAGCCACTGTACTCCAACCGCAAACTATCCTGAAGGAAAAAAACAAACACCCTACTTCTCAAAAATCAGCAATTTCTTGCTGAACAATAAAGCTTCACAGTGAATTACTGGTCAGCTGACATTAAATGCCAATTACTCACTTGGCCGAAAAGACCCCTTTTTTGTAAATGTTCTGCCAGTGGTTTTCTAACCTAGCTAACATAAAAATTACCTCAGAAATCTGTATAAAAAGGGTCCCTGAACAGTAAGTGCAAAATTTTTATTTTTAAGAACACCCTATACCGTTATAATGGAGCCAGAATTGAGGAACTGTTACTTTAGACTACTGTCAAACATTCAAATAAATTCAAGTTCAGATGTGGTTCCATCCTTAATTCACTCATTCCAGTACTTTCTTCTCTGTAAGTACTCTGTACATCAGAAGTTCACAGCACTTGAAAGGATTAAACAGCAAGAATTCTTAATACCTACTTATAAGCTTATAAAAGTTTAGGATATCATTAAGAGACTTTCATTTGAAATTTCAACAATTCAATGTACATTGTTTCCTAACTTGGAGGTTATGTTCTTTTTCAGTACACTTCAAAGATCTCTGTAATTTCCTGCCTGACTGAGAAAATAGGACATGATCCGGTAAGCCAAAAGAATGTCTTCTGATCTCAGGTATCCTATAAAAGGAAGATTCTGATCTTGGGTCCAAGCATAATCTACAACATTCCTTAAGGCCTTACTTACAGCATAAAATCGCATGTTGTGATTCAAAGGTAAGGGGTCAGGATCCTTTGACAGTTCAAATTGAGTGATCAGTTCATAGAGGGGTACATAAGTTGGCTGAGTTTCGAACAATGGAATTCCTGGAAGAGCAAACATCAATATAATCACAGTAAGATGAAAATGTTGACAGCTCAGTTTTTCCTTCATTCACCCATTTATTCAAAAAGTACTTACTAATAAGCATTGACTAGTTCAAAACACCATGATATCTATACCTATCACTAGTTTTTTGAGGTCAAGACTGAAAGAGGGCTAAGATAATGTGAATTTGAAGTTTGCTTTCACTTTTATAACAATTATTAGCTTCTGATGCTTCTTAAAACTCACCTGTGCAGTTCTGAATTTTCTGAACAAATGCTCTAGATACTGGAAGTGGCTGGGGAAATTTCAAGAAGAAACAAGCAGGAAGATCAACACTGTTGGCACTGGTAACTAAGGAGAAGGAGGGAGTCCTTCAAAAAAAAAAAAAAGGCAGAGGATTGGGATACTGAATTGATGTAAAAATGAAAAATCTCAACACTCAGACACGTTTGTATCATACAAACATACAAAGGCTATCAAACTTCACTCTTTGAATTTCCTTCCCCCAATTCCAAAATATCCTATTTGTTAACCCTAAAGTATCTTATCGAACATCTATCCTGAAACACATTCTCTAGTTATTAATATTAATCCAACATAGCTCCAGATCAACATAAAGTCCCATAAGAAAATCCCAAAGAGCAATCACTAAACCGCTAAGTCAGTGGAAGTAGCACAGTTCTCTTCTTTCTCTCATGATAAAACTACGTTCTATGAGCAAACTTCAAAGAGGAGCATGCAAATACCGAAAAGAGAAATCAAATGGATAAAACAAAAAGCCTACCCCTAGAAAGTCAGGTGTGGGAAGAACCAAGTCAAAGTAATACTTGTTTCTTACTGGGCTTCAAGTTGAAAAAAATGAACTTTGCTACCCTAGAATTATATTTCACTTACCATTTGTTGTCAACTGGATGTGATCCCATAATTAATGGTGCAATTGGGAGTTTATACATAACAGACGTTCCTTCGATTGTCACTGATGCATTCATGCCCAAAGATCGAGGAACTGGGAAAAAGAAAAAAAATGGTATTCTCCAGAGTAACACAAGTTATAAGGATCTTAACATTAAAAAAAAGCTAGCTTCTGTGTAATTTGTCAGCCTTAATTATCAGATTCTATACCTATGTAACTTAGAAATGCTACAAGTACCTTTCTAACAAACCAATAATTCTGTTAGTAAGTAATACAATATATAGGAAACAATGCAGTCTAAGGAAAAAAATTTTTTAAGACCGATTACCAATATTAACTTATTTTCTCCAACTTCAGAATGCATTTAAATAGAATTATGACTATACACAGTCAATGATTGAAGTTAAAAGGGGAGCAAAATGAGGTATTAGGCCATTTTCATTAGGTTTTAGTCTATTAAAGTGCAAATACAGGAATTCCCTGGCAGTCTATGGTTAGAACCCTGTGCCTTCACTCCCAAGGGCATGGGTTCCATCTCTGGTCAAAGAACTAAGATCCAGCAAGCCATGTGGTGCACCCAAAAAAAAGTGCAAATACAAAGTAAGATCCATTATTTTAGTTCTTTAGTAAGATGATTAACTTCTTTACCTATAAAGTAATGATTAAAGCAAATTTCAAGTCAGATCGTTTACATTTTCTCATTCACTCATTTACTCATTCAAAAGGACCAATTAGGCTTTTATTATGTATGTATATCCTATGGATGAGGAGCCTGGCAGGCTACAGTCCATGGGGTCGCAAAAGAGCCTAGCATGACTGAGCAACTAGACGACAACAAATGTATACATACATGTGTATATATGTATGAATGTGTATCAGAAGCAGACTCTGGTAAAAATGGAAAATTTTGATAGAGATGGCATATTCATTTGGGAGTAGCAAACCAGAAAGTACAGGCAGGTCTGGGCATTCAATTTTTAAAAAATATTTTTTAAACACTGAGCAAAACCTTTAGTTACTTTATAGTGAAAATCTTACCATTATTCTCATGCAAAATGATAGGGGATGTTGTCTTATCATCCAGCAGGTCAGAAGGAGAGGCATAATACTTCAAGTTCATTAAATGACCTATGAAAAATAAAACTTATCACTACTTTATCAGGTAATTTACAAATAAAGAAAAATATTCCCTTCCTATAAACCTATATATAAGAAAATAGTTTAAAATATGAGAACTCATGATCCAAAGCAGCTTGTGAAATATGACAGAAGCATAAATATTATTTCTAGCAGCAACAGTTTACTTCACAATTAAAAAATAAGAAAACTAGGGGAGGGCAAGTATTGACACCTTAGAAACCACTGAAAAATACATAAATGAGAGAGGGGTAAATTTGGAGTCTGGGATTGGCAGATACAAACTATTATACAACAGTGTCCTACTGTATAGCACAGGGAACTACGTTCAGTATCTTGTAATAAACTATTATGAAAAAGAATAGGAAAAAAGAATAAAAGTATGTATAACTGAATCAGTTTACCATATACCAGAAACTAACACAACATTGAAAATCAACTACATTTCAATTAAACAAAAAGAAAACCATCACAAATGACTAGTAATTTTCACCTTCTGCTTATAAAACCAAGACAAAATTTTAAGTAGTAATCTTTCAACTAAAAATTAGTTTTTTTTCTAAACAAGCAAAATAGCATCACATACCCCCACTTCTTGGAGTGAGATAGCCAACACTTCCATGAAGAATCTTATCCAAGGGACCAGCATTGGTTGCTTTCCTGCAAGACAAATGGTCTATGTTTATTTACATTTAAGCCCTGAAGGTATTAGTATACAATGTGATAATGAGTTCTGGCAACCCACTCCAGTATTCTTGCCTGGAGAATCCCAGGGACGGGGGAGCCTGGCGGGCTGCCGTCTATGGGGTCGCACAGAGTCGGACACAACGGAAGCGACTTAGCAGCAGCAGCAGCAGCAATGAGTTCAGCCCTTACACATCTTTTAATTCTATCCTAATGACTCTATCTCGGGCATTTAACAATTATATTTCACCCTCAAGGTGAAGGGATTATTTCTAAGAATACACCAGTGGTAATATGGTGAACAAAAATTACAACTATACTATTATTTATCAGAAGGGAGGCCAGGTTTCACAAGTCTTCTCATAAAACCTATGGAATACCAACCAACAACTTAGGGATACTGATATTCAGAAAATGGAATGCAATCATTTGGGAAGTGAAAGGATATGGACAAGATGTACAGTACAGGTAAAATACAGATGCATAGTAACATACATCTATAATACATATTTTTTAAGTAACAGAAGCCTAGTAGCCCATAGACAAAAAATCTTTAAGAACAAGGTCAAAGAGAATTGATACATTAGCCAGTCTTACCAATACATAACTGCCATTTTAGATAGATCTTGTTCTAAGGATTGTAGAGCCAAGTACATTTTAGTCTTCAGTTTGCTAGAAAGTAAACAGAACAAGAATTAGCTAACAAATATACATATACACAAACACTGAAAGCCTAGAGAGCAAATCTACCTTGGAGGTAACTTAGATATTTAAAAAAAAAAAACATTAAAAAAAAAAATCATTAGTGATCTACCAAAACTAAGTTTTATCTCTACTTAAAAGACCAAGCAAGTAAGCAGAATCCCAAGTAAGTTAAAAATATAAAACCAGTCCCATGACAGTTTCTTTTGGCCTAGAAATCAATATGCTGAAGATACCTCAAGGATTATAATCTACCTTCTAGCACTATAATCATTAATCCAGATACTGTTTATTTAAAATACTTTTAAAAGACATTAAGTTAGAAGCTGAGTTATAGACTGTCAGTATATATAGAAATCACAAATGAGCTAGGGCAGAAGACTTGGCAAATTTCTAAGTACAAAATGATTTATAGATTTACACTAATTTTTCAAACAAAAGCAAAAAATACTTACTTGTCCCCTGGAAGGTTATAAAGATTAACAAGACCCTTAAGGTGCTTAGAAAATTCATCAAAATTTTTTTCCCTGTAAGATGTTCAGGGAAGAGGAGAGAGGGAAGAGAATAAAACATACAATTACTACTCAATCTTATCAGCAAAGTCCCAAAAATCAAGGCTATAATAATTTGCTTTAATTTCCCTCCCCCCCAGAATTTTCTAGAATCAGTCAAAAGTTGCAAAAGAAAATACAATGTTCTCCTTTCTCTGCTCCATTTTTTGGGAGAAGGTGCTAATAAACAGTATAAAAGATAGTCAAAAAGACCTGTTACCTCATATACTAATTTGTTCTTAAGTAATGAGACTTAGTTTAAATAAATCACTTCTCCTCTTAATTTGTAACTGAGATGACTGGGATGTCATGAGGGAAAAAAATCTTTTAGAGAAAAAAAGGAAGTAAATAAATAAGGGTGATAGGACACTTTCACGTATACAGTAAGAGCAGAGAAAGGAAATGAACAGTGCAAGAGAGATGGGAGACCTAAGCAAAGGCGGAATAGGTAGTGTGGAGGCAAACGACATATTTTAAAATATTCCTGTAACAAGATTTACCCCAGGAAAAAGAAACTACTACCAGGAATGCTGGCATCCTAAAACCTAACATTCAGAGATGGATTCTTAGTCAAGTAAGCTTTTATAGGCAGGAATCCAACACAACTCAACAATTCTAAGTCTCTATATCCTTTTTCAAACTTAAAAAAAAATGTCTAAAAAAAAAAAAAAGGCAGAGGATTGGGATACTGAATTGATGTAAAAATGAAAAATCTCAACACTCAGACACGTTTGTATCATACAAACATACAAAGGCTATCAAACTTCACTCTTTGAATTTCCTTCCCCCAATTCCAAAATATCCTATTTGTTAACCCTAAAGTATCTTATCGAACATCTATCCTGAAACACATTCTCTAGTTATTAATATTAATCCAACATAGCTCCAGATCAACATAAAGTCCCATAAGAAAATCCCAAAGAGCAATCACTAAACCGCTAAGTCAGTGGAAGTAGCACAGTTCTCTTCTTTCTCTCATGATAAAACTACGTTCTATGAGCAAACTTCAAAGAGGAGCATGCAAATACCGAAAAGAGAAATCAAATGGATAAAACAAAAAGCCTACCCCTAGAAAGTCAGGTGTGGGAAGAACCAAGTCAAAGTAATACTTGTTTCTTACTGGGCTTCAAGTTGAAAAAAATGAACTTTGCTACCCTAGAATTATATTTCACTTACCATTTGTTGTCAACTGGATGTGATCCCATAATTAATGGTGCAATTGGGAGTTTATACATAACAGACGTTCCTTCGATTGTCACTGATGCATTCATGCCCAAAGATCGAGGAACTGGGAAAAAGAAAAAAAATGGTATTCTCCAGAGTAACACAAGTTATAAGGATCTTAACATTAAAAAAAAGCTAGCTTCTGTGTAATTTGTCAGCCTTAATTATCAGATTCTATACCTATGTAACTTAGAAATGCTACAAGTACCTTTCTAACAAACCAATAATTCTGTTAGTAAGTAATACAATATATAGGAAACAATGCAGTCTAAGGAAAAAAATTTTTTAAGACCGATTACCAATATTAACTTATTTTCTCCAACTTCAGAATGCATTTAAATAGAATTATGACTATACACAGTCAATGATTGAAGTTAAAAGGGGAGCAAAATGAGGTATTAGGCCATTTTCATTAGGTTTTAGTCTATTAAAGTGCAAATACAGGAATTCCCTGGCAGTCTATGGTTAGAACCCTGTGCCTTCACTCCCAAGGGCATGGGTTCCATCTCTGGTCAAAGAACTAAGATCCAGCAAGCCATGTGGTGCACCCAAAAAAAAGTGCAAATACAAAGTAAGATCCATTATTTTAGTTCTTTAGTAAGATGATTAACTTCTTTACCTATAAAGTAATGATTAAAGCAAATTTCAAGTCAGATCGTTTACATTTTCTCATTCACTCATTTACTCATTCAAAAGGACCAATTAGGCTTTTATTATGTATGTATATCCTATGGATGAGGAGCCTGGCAGGCTACAGTCCATGGGGTCGCAAAAGAGCCTAGCATGACTGAGCAACTAGACGACAACAAATGTATACATACATGTGTATATATGTATGAATGTGTATCAGAAGCAGACTCTGGTAAAAATGGAAAATTTTGATAGAGATGGCATATTCATTTGGGAGTAGCAAACCAGAAAGTACAGGCAGGTCTGGGCATTCAATTTTTAAAAAATATTTTTTAAACACTGAGCAAAACCTTTAGTTACTTTATAGTGAAAATCTTACCATTATTCTCATGCAAAATGATAGGGGATGTTGTCTTATCATCCAGCAGGTCAGAAGGAGAGGCATAATACTTCAAGTTCATTAAATGACCTATGAAAAATAAAACTTATCACTACTTTATCAGGTAATTTACAAATAAAGAAAAATATTCCCTTCCTATAAACCTATATATAAGAAAATAGTTTAAAATATGAGAACTCATGATCCAAAGCAGCTTGTGAAATATGACAGAAGCATAAATATTATTTCTAGCAGCAACAGTTTACTTCACAATTAAAAAATAAGAAAACTAGGGGAGGGCAAGTATTGACACCTTAGAAACCACTGAAAAATACATAAATGAGAGAGGGGTAAATTTGGAGTCTGGGATTGGCAGATACAAACTATTATACAACAGTGTCCTACTGTATAGCACAGGGAACTACGTTCAGTATCTTGTAATAAACTATTATGAAAAAGAATAGGAAAAAAGAATAAAAGTATGTATAACTGAATCAGTTTACCATATACCAGAAACTAACACAACATTGAAAATCAACTACATTTCAATTAAACAAAAAGAAAACCATCACAAATGACTAGTAATTTTCACCTTCTGCTTATAAAACCAAGACAAAATTTTAAGTAGTAATCTTTCAACTAAAAATTAGTTTTTTTTCTAAACAAGCAAAATAGCATCACATACCCCCACTTCTTGGAGTGAGATAGCCAACACTTCCATGAAGAATCTTATCCAAGGGACCAGCATTGGTTGCTTTCCTGCAAGACAAATGGTCTATGTTTATTTACATTTAAGCCCTGAAGGTATTAGTATACAATGTGATAATGAGTTCTGGCAACCCACTCCAGTATTCTTGCCTGGAGAATCCCAGGGACGGGGGAGCCTGGCGGGCTGCCGTCTATGGGGTCGCACAGAGTCGGACACAACGGAAGCGACTTAGCGGCAGCAGCAGCAGCAATGAGTTCAGCCCTTACACATCTTTTAATTCTATCCTAATGACTCTATCTCGGGCATTTAACAATTATATTTCACCCTCAAGGTGAAGGGATTATTTCTAAGAATACACCAGTGGTAATATGGTGAACAAAAATTACAACTATACTATTATTTATCAGAAGGGAGGCCAGGTTTCACAAGTCTTCTCATAAAACCTATGGAATACCAACCAACAACTTAGGGATACTGATATTCAGAAAATGGAATGCAATCATTTGGGAAGTGAAAGGATATGGACAAGATGTACAGTACAGGTAAAATACAGATGCATAGTAACATACATCTATAATACATATTTTTTAAGTAACAGAAGCCTAGTAGCCCATAGACAAAAAATCTTTAAGAACAAGGTCAAAGAGAATTGATACATTAGCCAGTCTTACCAATACATAACTGCCATTTTAGATAGATCTTGTTCTAAGGATTGTAGAGCCAAGTACATTTTAGTCTTCAGTTTGCTAGAAAGTAAACAGAACAAGAATTAGCTAACAAATATACATATACACAAACACTGAAAGCCTAGAGAGCAAATCTACCTTGGAGGTAACTTAGATATTTAAAAAAAAAAAACATTAAAAAAAAAAATCATTAGTGATCTACCAAAACTAAGTTTTATCTCTACTTAAAAGACCAAGCAAGTAAGCAGAATCCCAAGTAAGTTAAAAATATAAAACCAGTCCCATGACAGTTTCTTTTGGCCTAGAAATCAATATGCTGAAGATACCTCAAGGATTATAATCTACCTTCTAGCACTATAATCATTAATCCAGATACTGTTTATTTAAAATACTTTTAAAAGACATTAAGTTAGAAGCTGAGTTATAGACTGTCAGTATATATAGAAATCACAAATGAGCTAGGGCAGAAGACTTGGCAAATTTCTAAGTACAAAATGATTTATAGATTTACACTAATTTTTCAAACAAAAGCAAAAAATACTTACTTGTCCCCTGGAAGGTTATAAAGATTAACAAGACCCTTAAGGTGCTTAGAAAATTCATCAAAATTTTTTTCCCTGTAAGATGTTCAGGGAAGAGGAGAGAGGGAAGAGAATAAAACATACAATTACTACTCAATCTTATCAGCAAAGTCCCAAAAATCAAGGCTATAATAATTTGCTTTAATTTCCCTCCCCCCCAGAATTTTCTAGAATCAGTCAAAAGTTGCAAAAGAAAATACAATGTTCTCCTTTCTCTGCTCCATTTTTTGGGAGAAGGTGCTAATAAACAGTATAAAAGATAGTCAAAAAGACCTGTTACCTCATATACTAATTTGTTCTTAAGTAATGAGACTTAGTTTAAATAAATCACTTCTCCTCTTAATTTGTAACTGAGATGACTGGGATGTCATGAGGGAAAAAAATCTTTTAGAGAAAAAAAGGAAGTAAATAAATAAGGGTGATAGGACACTTTCACGTATACAGTAAGAGCAGAGAAAGGAAATGAACAGTGCAAGAGAGATGGGAGACCTAAGCAAAGGCGGAATAGGTAGTGTGGAGGCAAACGACATATTTTAAAATATTCCTGTAACAAGATTTACCCCAGGAAAAAGAAACTACTACCAGGAATGCTGGCATCCTAAAACCTAACATTCAGAGATGGATTCTTAGTCAAGTAAGCTTTTATAGGCAGGAATCCAACACAACTCAACAATTCTAAGTCTCTATATCCTTTTTCAAACTTAAAAAAAAATGTCTGTTGAAAACTGTACTGCTTTGACAATGTCAGATACTTGATCAGGCATTTATTGAATACTTATTGCCCAAAGTGCCATGAAGACACTAAAAAGAAACAAGAGCAACAGCAAAATATATTCCTTACCTTAAAATCATCATCTATACAGAGTGATTAAAAATACCTGGTAAAGACTAATATTCTTTCTAAGGTTCCCACTTCCAAACATGCTTACAAATTAACTTTAGAACACCATCAGTTCATAAACTGGTACAGTCTCCTATTCTACATTAGAACCAAAAATACTGGTTTCCTGGACTATTCTGATAATACATCTTTGCTAGACTTACTGAGTAATTGAGTAAATGAAATCATAAAAGGTTATTTTTTATGTTGCATTGCAATTTTTCAAAGCTCATTCAAATCTGGTGTATTTGGCTGTAAAGGACATTAAAGTGATCACTGGAAGGCTGAGTGTAAAACTTATTTCTCAATGTTAAACCCTTAAGACTCCTCCATGTGATATCTGATAACTTCACTATATTTAAAACATAAAATTGATGTAACAACTTTCTCAAATTCCCAGAGAGTTAATTCTGGGTTTAAATTTAAGCATGGAAATCTCCACTTAATTAAAAGAGAAAAGATAAGCCAATGACAAAAAACATCAATTACTAAAAGAGACCATCTTCAAGCCTAGCACTTTACTATGATTTGGGACCCATAAACCTTAAATATAAAACAATTTTTCTCAAAGTGAAAAAAAGTTCTTTCCATAGTATAGACTCAATTTTCTCAAGCTTTCTCTAATTCAATAATTAGGTTCTGTTTATTTTTGTTCCAAAGAGAATTCCTAAGGTTAACTCAGTAGTTCTCAACCAGGAGTGATTTTGTCCTCCAGAGGACATGTGACAATATCTGGAGATATTTTTGATTATCACAGATAATCAAAGTCACAGATCAGGAGGTCATCATAGATCCTAACTAGTTGGGAGAAACCAGGGATGCTGTTTAACATCCAAGAATGAACTGGGCAACCCCCTAGAGCAAAGAATCTCCCAACCCAAAATGGCAATACTGTCAAGGTTGGGAAATCCTAGGATAGATGGAATAGAGTGTAAAAAAAAAAAAAGCTAAGTCAATTCTGAAAGTGATCAACTACAGACTTTGAAAAATCTTGACCCAAGAAAATAATGTTGTTCCTTAGAAAAGTAAATTCTGACCATTCTCAAAATGTAACTATAAAGAACAACACTGTCTGCCAATAAAAGGGAATGTAAATGTCAGTTGCTCACCTTAGCTGCTGTACAAGCTCGGGACAGCTCTGAAATTAAAGAAATTATGTTAAAACTCTAAACTACTTTAAGATGCTTGAAGACATCAAAAGTTTTTTTTTATTAATAACACATGCTTTATAACAAAAACATTAAAACTATAGAAGGTCCTTATATTAAGATATCAAAGACATCTTCTTCCTACTTGGTAAACCATGGGGTTGGGTCAGGAAATTAAAAATCAAATATATGAAATAGTTTATAAAGGAATCAACTTTCAGCTGCTTGTTTAAAACAATAGGACCTCTCTTTAAAGCCATCCTTGGAATTCATATCCAACTGTCTGGTTATACACCTTTTACATTCCTCTCTATTACAGGGCTTTTCAGAGGTATTAGCTATATACAAGATTATCTGTCCTTCTTGATTATAAGTTCTTTGAGGATAGGAATTTAAATTATTTGTATCCCCAGCACCTATTGTTAAACTGCGGCTCATGTTTGTTGATATGAATTGGAAAAAGTTCCTCTGGTGTTTCTTCTTGTCAAAGCCTTTGGATGATGTCAGAGATGGACCCAGAGTATTCTAAATTCCACTCTATAGCTACTGATGTTGTAGCCCATCACATCATCTCTACAGTGGCTCGTGAAAAAACCTAAACCCAAGCTATTTCAAACCCCAACAATTTCTTTAAAAATTAATGTCCCTAAGTAAACCCCACAGATTCCAGTGAAATATCAACACATACCACAGGATTCTCCCCATGGTGAGCCACTTTTACATCACAAAGCTGTCCTGCAGGATCTAACTGCACTTCCACATAGAACATATCTGACGTGATGTAACATTCAGTGCCACTGGCACTGAGATGAGAGCCCAGTCTAGCAGGAACAAATCAAAACAAAAATTAATAGAAGACACATAAATAAAGCCACCCAAAGTCAACACTAAGTTAAATATTTCTGCCTACAGATATACTACTTACCCATTCTGTCTTGCTATAGACTCCAAACGGTCAGTCATTGCTGGTAAAGATGTTACTACAAAAGGGTGAAAAAAAGGAAATCACAAAGCATGCTCCAAATAACTTAAATAGTATTCTTCAAAGACAGAAACATCCTGAGGAGTATATCTGTCCTTCCAAAGCCATAAACACATTCAACAGTCCAAATACTTGTAATCTGCACAAAGCTAATCTATAGTTCAAATGCTTATAATCTGCACAAAGCTCACTGATAAGGCTTAGCTGCAGCCTAAACAATAAGGGTCCAAAAAACAGATCTATTTGAAAAAAACTGGAGCTTTCTCCTTTCTCTTTTTCTTTACTCATTTGGGACAAGTTATCTTTAAAGAAGACATACTTAGGGACTTGCTGGTCACCTAGTGGTAAAGCGGGTATGGATTGAATCCCAGCTCATTTGTGATAATCAGTGTAAAACCTGTTTGTTTTTACTTTCATTTTCCTTCAAAACCAGATAGAAGTAGTAATTATAAGCTTGAATAATCAAGCTCATGACTTAAATTTCATGTTTGCTTTCCTAAAAACATTTTTTTCTCTCTTCTTTTCATTTTCTTATGAAAATATTCTTAATAAATACTGTAAAAGTCTTAAGAGTCAAAAAGTCCATCTTCTTATTGAGTTAATTACGAGAGAACATGTGAAGGAAAAAAATTTTCCCCTCCTATATGCTATCTTAGTTACCCTTCATCAATTATTTTTTGAGTCTCTACCACCCTTCAAAACAGAATAAAAAATGTTTCAAAAGTTTAGGTAGAAAAAAAAAAGTTCAGGTAAAAGTTCATCTCAACTTCATAATGAAATCAAGAGTGATACCCACCTATCTCAATTTACATTTCTAGTATAAGTATAAAAGTCTTTCCTAAACTGGAGTATTTTTAAGAAGTTAGCATATTTCAACAATCTTTGCAAACCTTTGAGAGCTTTCTGCAATGTCTCCAAACAGCTGACCAAATGTTGGTGCCCTCCAGAACTCATTACAACTCTCTTCTCCTATATTAAAATAGGAAAACATTTGAGGTAAAAATTAACCAAGCCAATAGTTTTTGGTAAACACATATATTATTCTAGAAATAATATTTCAGGATAGTCTACAGATTATGAAGCAGTCTATATACTCTATATTTCTTATATATTCTAGATAATCTATAAATTTTTAATTGTTATTTTGTCCATCTATCCAAAAGAGGAAAGGTTAATCTACGGAATACATGGATACACCATATCCATATCCATGAAAAGAGAATAAAGGTATTTTCACATCTAGGATTTCTCTGGTGTTCCAGTGGTTAAGACTTCATGCTTCCAAAGCAGGGGACATGGGTTCAGTCCCTGGCTGTGGGATTAAGATCCCACAAGACACAGTGCAACCAAAAAAAAAAAAAGTCTACAACAAAGGTATTTCCAGATCTAAAATAATTTTCAGAGAAAAATTAGAAGAATCAAAATGTAATAAATGAAATCACCCTCCTGCAGAAGATGACTATATCCTAAGATTCATGATGGGGTGGCTCAAATTTGACAATTCCCAAACCTAATAAGGTGATATGCATGTAATCTAAGAAATACAACCAAACCTTAGTCAAACTACTGGGCCAGCTAAAAAGTTCATTTGGATTTTTCCATAAGATGCTATGGAAAAACCAGAATGAAATTTTTGGCCCACCCAACAGACTGACTCTAGGAAACAAGATACATAATCCAAAAATCCAAAGAGCAAAAATTTAGCATAATTTTTCTAAACCTATCCAAGGAAGCAGTTTCTCTCTGTACAACATTCTAGTCCCCAGAAGTATAGGCAGTTTTATGATACAAGGATAGGTTTTGAGGCTTTTCCATGCCCTAAATCCATCTTTTTTGGCTCTAATTCCACGTTCCCAAACATCTGCTTAATTAATAATCCAGATTCCTTTATACCTTAAATAGACAAGGACTGTCCATTGCTCTAGACAATAGATACCAGTATTTTGGTAACTGGAAAGACAAACCCTCATTAATAAACTGGCATTCTGACTTTCATATTAATCTACTGAGATTTTGTTAGTATGTCAGTTTTAAAACAGCTTTCCCAGTGGATCAGCAGTAAAGAATCTCCCGGCAGTGCAGGAGCCACAGGAGGCATGGGTTCAATATCTGGGTTTAGAAGATCCCCAGGAGGAGGGCATGGCAACCCACGCCAGTATTCTTGCCTGGAGAATCCCATGGACAAAGGAGCCTAGTGGGCTACAGTCCATAGGGTCATAAAGAGTTGGACATGACCGAAGAGACTTAGCATGCACACACACAGTTGTTGAAAATTCTTCAAAATCTTTTACATACCAATAAAAGTAGGTTTCTGAATCTGCAAAAGTGACAAGTAGACAATGGAAGCTATGGTGACCAAACTAAGAATTAGTAACCCAAGAGAGGGTCTTAGTAGCTACCTGGATTCCTCTAGCTCATGATGTTTCTCTAATGACAATATCATTTAGAGGTGGTATCTCAAACTGGAATATGGCTGCCTTCTAGTACAACCTCTGAATACCCAGACTGGAAAAATTCTCATTACTACTTAAAAAAAGAAACGACAAATCTTTTTTATGTATACAATCCTGAGCCAGAAGATGTCTGTAGAGCTTAGTTACGGAAATCTCTAAGCAACATGACATTTTGGTGTTCATTATCTCATTTGATCTTTACAGCAAAACTGTGTGAAAAAGCAAACTGGTGTTGCTCCTCTTACTCAAACTGGCGTCTCTACCTCCTAGATGAGGAAATTGAGGGTAGGAAAAAACAAGTAATTTGTCCAAGATTACACAGGTAGTAGTGGAGTCAAGATTAAAATAAAGGTTTTTTTGACAGCAAATTCAGTTCTCTTACTAGTGCTGTGCTATACACTCACCCCACTCCCTGTATTCCACTTAACTAAGGGCTCCCCATACTGGTGAATGCCTCAGGAAGGAGAAAGCACTGTACAGAAAGCCACAGAGTAAACAAATGAAGTTAATTAAAAATGATTGCAAACTCTACTACCAGTATAGATATATGAAAGTATTAACACATTAGAATCAAGGAGCTTGACAGGAAGTAAAAAGTAAATGTTTCTCTATATCAGGCTATCATATGTATCTTTTTTTTTGGCAGCGCTCTGGGACTTGTGGGATCTTAGTTCCTCAACCAGGGACTGAACCCAAGGTTATAGTAATGAAAGCTGGGAATCCTAAACACTACGTCACTAGGAAACTCATTATGCTTTATAAGTGTGTTTCTTACAACTTTTGCCTAAAATATCCCAGCTTACTATAACTCATGATTAACACAATTCTATTAACATATCTTCTTCTTGATTCTCCAGGCAAGACTTAAAAGTTGAAAGCCATCATGTACGTATGATGTTATGGGAAATAAAACTGAAGACACACCATAATAACTAGCTAGAAAAAGTCTACATAGGTAACTTAGCTTATCAAATAATTTTCTAAGCACAACACTTTATCCAGTTCACCACAGTCCTCACCATGACTTGACGCACAAGTTTAATGGTTTCACTCCAAGGTCTATTTTGGTTAAATTTTGCATGGAGCCGTTCCAAGAGAGAACTCATCTTACTCAGCTTTTCCGACTCTAAGATATAAATCAGAAAAATTATTAGCAACTCTTCTTTCAAGACCTTCCACAGTTTTTCTTGCAAACAAAACTCCCATACTTCATCCTGGTACGAACTCAAGTTAAAATCTTATCCAATATAATTTACTTCAAAATACACAAAGAATTCATTTCTAATAACAAGTAGACAGAAATTATGGGCCTAATCTAACAACACTATAGAAGGGGACTGCTTTCTCTTCAGACTTAATGAGGAGCAAAAAAAGAACCACCTCCAGTCCTGAGGATCAAGACTACTGTTTAATGACAAAATAATTTCACGATAGGCATGAAATCCTTTGCATGATATATGCAGAGCATACATTTGAACATGGCCTTACTACGGTCAGTTGGTTCTCAATGTTACCAAGGTTACACAGGTAGTAATGTACAGACTTTCTTAATTTTTTCACATACTTTTAAGAGATCAATTTGTAAGTATTATCAAGAAAACAAGCTTCATTTGCCATTCAGCTATTTCCTGTTCGAATTCAAACTATACGAACAAGGAAGATGTCAAGTGACTAAAGGATGAGTTTCACGCAAAGGTAAGAGAAAGGTAGAAAAGAATGGACCCCAGATAGTGTTTGAAGGAACCTCCTACAACCTCCAACACTTCTGTAATTCTTTTAACTGCTTAACATGAGCAAGGACTGTGCTGGAGACCAGCAGTGCAAAAATACAATATGCCTGAGATGACATCTGTGAGGGGGTGTGGATAAGTTAATGTGAAAATAACCATCACACAAAGTGAAATAAGATATGCTCTTAAAAATAGAGACACATTACTATCAAAATTCAAAGGAGGAAAAGTGGGTAATTAGTTTAGGGATGTTATAGAAAAGATGTCCTGAAAGATGAATAGAATGTCAGCAATCAAAGTTGAAGTAGTGACATCTTCAAATCGAGATTCAACTCCTCCCTCCAAGGCCTTCATCTTCTGGAAAACTGTTCTTGGGTTGTTTCATTCAGTTTATAATTCTGGAGAAATGTTTGGCAATTCCCACATTTAAGACATTTACTCAGGTACTATTTTACATCTCAGAGATACAGCAGTGAGCAAACTAGACAAAATTCCTGCCTCACTAAGATTCCACTTACACTTGTCATTCCTCTGCACCCTCTTTTCTTTCTCCTTCAAACACACCTCCCTTCTCTCCCTTAAGAAGGCCGATGATAAATATCTTTACAAAAATGCTTCAATGAAACGTTTTTTTGAGCAACTATTACGTGCCCGGAGAAGGAAACGGCAACCCACTTCAGTCTTCTTGCCTGGAGAATTCCATAGGCGAAGGAGCCTGGTGGGCTGCAGTCCGTGGGGTCACAGAGTCCGAAACGACTGAGTGACTAACACAACAACACAACATTATGTGCCCAGGACTATACAATGATGACTAAGGCAAGATCCTGCTCAGAGTACATTGGAGAAGACAAGAAAATAATCGTGTATCAACAGAACTATGTTCAAAATGCTAAGAGAACATCTAAGCTGAAATGTGGAACTTTAGAGAATATAAAGTTACACAGAAAAGTGTTTTTCAACAGTTCTTAGTTCAGATATTTAAAGACTGAAATTAAAAGCATTTTAAAAACATACAATACCACAAGATATGAACGCTGTGACATTTTTGAAAACTACTGGCTTTTAATACCATAAGGACCTAATCATTTCATTCACGACAAAACATCTTACAGTACTTTGATATATAGCGTTCTATTATTGTTTTATGTCATCATTCAGATTTCTCTTTTGAAGAAGCAAGTTTTACGTTCATTTGCCCGGTCTCCCATCTCTTTAGGCTAAAAAATGCCCTGAGGCCCAAATGTTGCCCCTTCCCAAATAGGTAAACCTTCACACTCAAGTTGGGAGCTCCCATCTCCCCAAAGTCGAAGCTCTCCATCACCATGGAAGGCAGTCAGAATCTAAAACTCAGACATATCCCGCCTCCTAGATCCTGAGCCCTCGGGAGAGTGGCCCCCGCGGAGGCATTGGCTCCCCCAGCTGTGTCCCGCCCCCTGATTTATCCCTCAGTCACTCACCCTCGGTCTCCCCCTGAGCCTTCATCTTGACGGCGGGGAGGGCCTAAGTCCTACACAAGAGGATATGCCCTTCCCCACCAGTAATGGAGGAACCAAGTTGGTTCGGGCTCCCGGGACGCAGGGCACCTGCAGTCCCACTCTTCCAGGGAAGACTCAGTCTGAAGTCCCCGGCGGCAAGAAGAGAAGGGTGCTCGCGGCCGCCGCCATCTTCCCCAACGGAACTTCCAAAAGATCGCGAGATTAACCGTGATCCTGCGAGAGAGAGAGAGAGAGAGAGAGAGAAGGGAAAGGGGCTGGGCACCAAATATCGCGAAAAATGATTTATACGTTGCTTCTCGCGAGATTATCCCCACCCTGCCTGCGCTCTGGTTTGTCTTCGACTTCTCGGAGCTAGGCGTGGAGCTTGTGTAGTGGTTAGTGTTTAACACCTCTGTGGAAGTTGGCACTTTCGATTTGGCTTTCTTGCAGTTTGCAAAGTAAAAGCCCCAGCTGTCTTTACTGAAATACTAGCTTTTCGAAGAATATTGCTGTTAGGAATATTTTATTAAAACTTTCCCTTTATTGAGATACTAGACGTTGGGTCTTTGTAACACGACGTCCCAAGGTAGCCCTGTACGCTTAATTTCCATTACTGAATTTCCTTTTTAATTTCAGAAATATTTTTCTTGAGCATTTTCAATATTTCTGAGGACGTGGAAGATTTTGAGTTAAGAAAAACTTGTTTGCAGCAGTCATCAGTTCAGGTGAGTCGCTCAGTCGTGTCCGACTCTTTAGGACCCCATGAACTGCCTGTCCCCATCACCAATTCCCAGAACTTGCTCAAACTCATGTCCATCCAGTCGGTGATGCCATCCAACCATCTGATCCTCTGTTCTCCCCTTCTCCTCCTGCCCTCAACCCTTCCTAGCATCAGGGTCTTTTTCAATCAGGTGGCCAAAATATTGGCGCTTCAGCTTCAGCATCAACCCTTCCAATGAATATTCAGCAGTCATCAATTATATTTAGGATCCCAAAGGTGTTCACAATGGATTGTATTTTTTTTGTAGTCAGTAAAAGCAAGCAGGTTAGCTCACACTCCACACTACAAATCACAAAGAATGTGTGGTCCTGTCTCCTGTATCAGTAAATTTTCACGATGAGAAATCTGGATTAATGCTGAGAAGTTAGAAGTTCCTGCCCATTGGAACAAGAACCAGGCTAAAATACAATTCTACTAGCACTGGGTGTAAGTTCTTAAAATAGTTAAGGTTACTCTTTTTTTTTTTCTTTCTTTCTTTTTTTTTTTTTTTTGAAATACATCCTTGAGAATAACTGCTGAAAGTCAGATTTTACCTAATGTGCTGTAAGGATATTTAGCAATGGATTTCCACTGGCTCTTTAGTCTCAGACTTTTCCCCATATTTCAAAAATGATATGCAAACATCCTCCAAAACAATTCCTGCTGGTAACTACAGTTCAGATGAACAGACAGATAAGAACAAATCTTTATTTGTGACATGCTTATTTCGACAAAGATATGTATAACCATGCTCCTTAAAAGTAGAATTAAAATTTACTTCTTGTCTATTCCTCTTACCCTCATTCCTTTCAGTCACTACACAGAGAGTTTTTTGAGGCAGTAATTGCTCATCATTTCGAAATCCCCACTACCTAGCATTGTACCTGGGCTTAGTAGGCAAATCTTTTACTGGTCCTAAAATTCCTCTCTCCATCTAGCTCTTCTCCCCTTGCTAAATCCCAACCACACTGACCTTCCACCTGCAGACAATTCCTTCGCTCCTTCTTCTCCCAAGGTCCTTGAACAGGCCTTTTTAACTGCAGGAAGGCTTTCCCCTTCTCCATTCCCCCTCATCTCACTGAGGCCCTCTTATATAGTTCTCAAAGTAAATGTCTCTTGATCTGGACTAGAGATGCCAACTTTCTCTAAACCCTGACTTAATAAGGTCCTCTGTTATACTATTTCAGTACTTAATTAAGTACATGATGATGTATTCAATGTCTGTCTTCCCTGCTAAACTATCAAATCTAGGAGGGCGGCTGCACTGGGTCTATTTATTTCACTACTGTCTAGTCTAGTGATACTGCCTAGCCTAGTTCCTGACAAATGTCAGAGACTCAATGCATATGTAGAAGCAAATTGATAGGGTTGTCAGATTTTTTAAAAACAAGACTCAGTTAAATTTTAATTTTAAATAATTACATTTTTTAGTACAAAAGTAGAAGTTCCAAATATTATAGAATATAAATCTAGCAATGTTAACATTAAAGAAGTACAGAGATAATTTATCCAACTAAGAATTTCCAAAGATAGTTCATGTTTAAAATGCTGTGGGAATTCCCTGGTGGGCCAGTGGTTAAGACTCCATGCTTTCACTGCCAAGGGCCCAGGTTTAATCCCTGGTTCAGGAACTAAGATCCCACAAACTGCCCAGTGCAGCCAAAAAATAAAAACAAAAACTAAAATGCTGTTTCAACAAGCATCTGTGGAGTCCTAATACCTGTGTATTAGAAGCTGGTAATATACACTTGACAACACAGCCCTAGCCCTTGCTGGGTCCACCTGATTCAGAGTTCTGAAAATATGACTGGTCACTGAAACTGTAAGCACTCAAAAATATTTTGTTAATTTACTCATGTCCAAAGCATGACTGTTGAATACACAGCTACAGTTTCTCATGCAAGCTCTTTATTCAAATGAACAATAAATACTGTACTAGTGTAGCTAGGAATTGTTAAACCATATAAAACTTGAAAACTTGAAAACAGAATAAACTTTACCAAATTTTATGTGAACCGTGAACTCCCTGATGTTCAAGCTGGTTTTAGAACAGGCAGAGGAACCAGAGATCAAATTGCCAACATCCGCTGGATCATGGAAAAAGCAAGAGAGTTCCAGAAAAACATCTATTTCTACTTTATTGACTATGCCAAAGCCTTTGATTGTGTGGATCACAATAAACTGTGGAAAATTCTGAAAGAGATGGGAATACCAGACCACCTAACCTGCCTCTTGAGAAATCTGTATGCAGGTCAGGAAGCAACAGTTAGAACTGGACATGGAACAACAGACTGGTTCCAAATAGGAAAAGGAGTACGTCAAGGCTGTATATTGTCTCTCAGCTTATTTAACTTATATGCAGAGTACATCATGAGAGATGCTGGAATGGAAGAAACACAAGCTGGAATCAAGATTGCCGGGAGAAATATCAATAACCTCAGATATGCTGATGACACCACCCTTATGGCAGAAAGTGAAGAGGAGCTAAAAAGCCACTTGATGAAAGTGAAGGAGGAGAGCGAAAAAGTTGGCTTAAAGCTCAACATTCAGAAAACGAAGATCATGGCATCCGGTCCCATCACTTCATCGGAAATAGATGGGGAAACAGTGTCAGACTTTATTTTTTGGGGCTCCAAAATCACTGCAGATGGTGACTGCAGCCATGAAATTAAAAGACGCTTACTCCTTGGAAGAAAAGTTATGACCAACCTGGATAGTATATTCAAAAGCAGAGACATTACTTTGCCGACTAAGGTCCGCCTAGTCAAGGCTATGGTTTTTCCTGTGGTCATGTATGGATGTGAAAGTTGGACTGTGAAGAATGGGCTCCAAAATCACTGCAGATGGTGACTGCAGCCATGAAATTAAAAGACGCTTACTCCTTGGAAGAAAAGTTATGACCAACCTGGATAGTATATTCAAAAGCAGAGACATTACTTTGCCGACTAAGGTCCGCCTAGTCAAGGCTATGGTTTTTCCTGTGGTCATGTATGGATGTGAAAGTTAGACTGTGAAGAAAGCTGAGCCCCGAAGAATTGATGCTTTTGAACTGTGGTGTTGGAGAAGACTCTTGAGACTCCCTTGGACTGCAAGGAGATCCAATCAGTCCATTCTGAAGATCAACCCTGGGATTTCTTTGGAAGGAATGATGCTAAAGCTGAAACTCCAGTACTTTGGCCACCTCATGTGAAGAGTTGACTCATTGGAAAAGACTCTGATGCTGGGAGGGATTGGGGGCAGGAGGAGAAGGGGACGACCGAGGATGAGATGGCTGGATGGCATCACGGACTCGATGGACGTGAGTCTGAGTGAACTCCGGGAGATGGTGATGGACAGGGAGGCCTGGCATGCTGTGATTCATGGGGTCGCAAAGAGTTGGACACGACTGAGCGGCTGAACTGAAATTTTAGTCACAAAATAGAAGGAGAAGTTACTGTTTCTCATCTGAAAATGCAGATGAAATGACATTGTTGAAAATTTGTACTCTAAAAGTAAAGATGCCTGGTGGTCCAGTGATTAAGAATTTGCCTCTTAAGGCAAGAGAAATGGGTTTGATCCCCAGTGGGTGAGGGAACTAAGATCTCACATGCCGCAGGGCAACTCAGCCTGAGCACTGCAACAGAGATCACCATGCTGCAACTAAGACCTGATACACTCAAAAATAAAACTAAGCAGATTTTTTTTTAAAAGATGTCAATTTTTATAAAACAAAAAGTCAAAATATAGGACTGACATGTCATTAAATACGAAAAGTAATTCAAGGTATACACACACCAAGAAGAGGACCATGGACAGATTTTAAATGAGTAAACTTTGAGGGAGACGTCAAAGGCTCTTAAAACCAAAATCTAAACTAACAAATTGGACTTGGGGTGAGGGGAAATTATTATAACTTTAGTTAAATATTTCCTCTTGCATAGAGCCTAAAGAGAAGCTTTCTGACTTGCTTTGGGGGACTTACAGGGAAACTGCAGTTATCACCTGACTGCCACTTGGGCTTCCCAGAGTTACCCTGACTCCCTGCCCTGGGAGATCATGAAACAAACAAATCATGTAGCCCTGGAATTTCTGAGTTCACAGTTTTCCTGTAGAGTGAAGCAATCCTTATTCTACAAAGGCACAGTCCTCACCATTTGTTGGACCAATACCAGGAGTTTATAGTATGTTTTGTATTTAAAAATTTAGAGAGTCAAAATGGCTTAAAGGCTTAAAGATCTAACACCATAAAACTCCTAGAATAGAACATAGGCAAAACATTCTCTGACATAAATTGTACCAAGGTTTTCTTAGGTCGGTATCCCAAGGCAATAGAAATAAAAACAAAATTTTTTAAAGGGGACCTAATCAAACTTGCAAACTTTTGTACAACAAAGGAAACCATAAAATAAAAAGACAGGAGGAAAGCATTTGAGAATGAGGAGACTGAGAAGGGCTTAATTTCCAAAATATATAAATGGCTCATACAACTCAATAACGAAAAGACAACCCAAGCAAAAATGGGCAGAAGACTAAAGAGACATTTCTCCAGAGAAGACACACAGATGGCTGACAGGCAGACACAGAAAGATATGTTCAACATGGCTAATTATTAGGGAAACATGCAAGTCAAAACTACAATGAGTGGCTTCCCTGATGGCTCAACAGTTAAGGATCCACCTTGCAGTGCAAAGGGACACTAGTTCAATCCTTGGTCCAGGAAGATCCCACATGCTGTGGAGCAACCGAGCCCATGCACCATAACTACTGAGCCTATTCTCTAGAGCCCAAGAGCCACCAGGACTGAAACCCACAGGCAGACTGCACAGAGCCTGTGCTCTGTAGCAAGAAAGCCACTGCAATGAGAAGTCCTCACACTAAAACAAGAGGAGTCCCCACTCACCACAACTAAAGAAAGCCCACATGCAACAACAAAGACCCACCACAGTCAAATAATAAAACAACAAATAAATACATAAATCTTTAAAAAAAAACCCAACTACAATGAGGTACCACCTCACACTGGTCAGAAAGGGCATCATTAAAACGGTGACAAATAGCAAATCCTGTAGAGACTTGAAGAAAAGGGAATCCTCCTACTCTGTTGGTGGGAAAGTAAATTGGTGCAGCCACTATAGAAAACAGTAAAGAGGCTCCTGGAAAAAGTAGAGTTGCCATGATCTTAGTTTTTTAATGTTGAGTTTTAAGCCAACTTTTTCTCTTTGGGTTAAGCCAAAGAGTACAGCAAGGGTACTTTCTCTTTTTAAGCCAACTTTTTCATTTGGGTTCCAAATTGGGAAAGGAGTATGTCAAGGCTGTATATTGTAACCCTGCTTATTTAACTTCTATGCAGAGTATATCATGTGAAATGTTGGGCTGGATGAATCCCAAGATGGAATCAAGATTGCCAGGAGAAATATCAGTAACCTCAGATATGCAGATGACACCACCCTTATGGCAGAAAGCAAAGAGGAAGTAAAGAGCCTCTTGAAGGTGAAAGGAGAATGAAAAAGCTGGCTTAAAACTCAACATTCAAAAAAATAAGATCGTTGCATCTGCTCCCTTCGCTTCATGGCAACTGGATGGGGAAACAATGGAAACAGTGACAGACTTTATTTTCTTGGGCTCCAAAATCACTACAGATGGTGACTGAAGCCATGAAATTAAAAGACACTTGCTGCTTGGAAGAAAAGTTATGACCAACCTAGACAGCGTATTAAAAAGCAGAGACATCAGTTTGCCAACAAAGGTCCATATAGTCAAAGCCATGGTTTTTCCAGTAGTCATGTATGGATGTGAGAGCTGGATCATAAAGAAGGCTGAGTGCCAAAGAATTGATGCTTTTGAGCTGTGGTGTTGGAGAAGACTCTTGAGAGTCCCTTGGACTACAAGGAGATCAAACCAGTCAATTCTAAAGAAAATCAACCCTGAATATTCACTGGGAGGACTGATGATGAAGCTGAAGCTCCAATACTTTCACTACCTGTTGCAAAGAGCCAGCTCATTGGAAAAGACCCTGATGCTGGGAGAGATTGAAGGCAGGAGGAGAAGGGGATGACAGAGAGATGAGATGGTTGGATGGCATCACCAGTTGGCATCATCAATGGACATAAGTTTGAGCAAGCTCAGGAAGATATTGAAGGACTGGGAAGCTTGGCATGCTGCACTTGATGGGGTCACCAAAGGTCAGACATGACTGAGCTACTGAACAAGAAAAGTTTGTCATAGCTTTTCTTCCAAGGAGCAAGCGTCTTTTAATTTCATAGCTGTTGTCACTAACCACAGTGATTTTGGAACCCAAGAAAATAAAATGGCATCATTCCATTGCACACACCCACACCCACATCTTGTTATCTTGTTATCCATTCCTCTGTCAGTGGACATTTAGGTTGTTTCCATATTTTGGCTACTGTGAATAGTGCTGCTATGTCCAGATACATGTCCCGGAGGACAGATGATGAAGCTGAAGCTTTAATACTTTGGCCACCTGCTGTGAAGAGTGGACTAATTGGAAAAGACCCTGATGCTGGGAAGGATTGAAGGTAGGAGGAGAAGGGGATGACAGAGAATGAAATGGTTTGATGGCATCACTGACTTGATGGACATGAGTTTGAGCAAGCTCTGTGAGATGATGGACAGGGAAGCCTGGCATGCTGCAGTCCACAGGGTCACAAAGAGTCAGACACAACTGAGTGACTGAACAATATATACACTGTGGTGGTAGTGCTTTAGTAGCTAAGTCATGTCCGACTCTGTGACCTTGTGAACTGTAGCCTACCAGGCTACTTTGTCCGTGGAATTCTCCAAGGAAAATACTGGAATGGGTTGCCATTTTCTTCTCCAAAATATACACTCCTATGTATAAAATAGACTAATGAGAACCTACCATCTAGCACTGCTGCTGCTGCTGCTGCATCACTTCAGTCGTGTCCGACTCTGCAACCCCAGAGATGGCAGCCCACCAGGCTCCCCTGTTCCTGGGATTCTCCAGGCAAGAACACTGGAGTGGGTTGCCATTTCCTTTTCCAATGCATGACAGTGAAAAGTGAAAGTGAAGTCACTCAGTCCTGTCTGACTCCTAGCAATCCTATGGACTGCAGCCTACCAGTCTCCTCCGTCTATGGGATTTGCCAGGCAAGGGTACTGGAGTGGGTTGCCATTGCCTTCTCCAGCCATATAGCACATGGAACCCTATTGAGTGATCAGTGGTGGCTGATAGCCTAAGTGGGAAGGAAATCTAAAAAAGTAGATATATGTAAACGTGGACTTCCCTGTAGCTCAAACAGTAAAGAATTTGACTGCAGTGCAGGAGACCAGGGTTTGATCCCTGGGTCAGGAAGATCCTCTGAAGAAGGGAATGGCAATCCACTCCAGTATTCTNAAAGTAGATATATGTAAACGTGGACTTCCCTGTAGCTCAAACAGTAAAGAATTTGACTGCAGTGCAGGAGACCAGGGTTTGATCCCTGGGTCAGGAAGATCCTCTGAAGAAGGGAATGGCAATCCACTCCAGTATTCTTGCCTGGAGAATCCCCATGGACAGGGGAGCCTTGCGGGCTACAGTCATGGGGTCACAGAGTCAGACACGACTGAGCGACTAACACACACACACACATATATAAATGTATAACTGATTCACTTTGCTGTACAGCAGAAACTAACAACATTGTAAACCAACTATACTGTAATAAAAATTAATTTCAAAAAATAAAGTTTCTACTGCTGGAATGATAAGTGGTGGGACAGGTTGGAAGGTTGGAGGGAGGTTCAAGATGGAGGAGACTGTGTATACCTATGGGTGACTCATGTTGATGTATGGCAGAAACCAACACAATACTGTAAGGCAATTATCCTCCAATAAAAAAAAGGATTTACTTGACCAAAAAAATAATAAAATTAAGCTCCATCACTCAAAAATAAAGTTTATACTGCTGATATGCTGCTGCTGCTGCTAAGTCACTTCAGTCGTGTCCGACTCTTTGTGACCTCATAGACAGCAGCCTACCAGGCTCCCCCGTCCCTGGGATTCTCCAGGCAAGAACACTGGAGTAGGTTGCCATTTCCTTNGGTGGAGTTATGAGATTAATGTAAATCAAGAAGGAACAGAATTACAGAGATTCCATTGTTGATCTGGTCTGCTGCTGCTGCTAAGTTGCTTCAGACATGCCCGACTCTGTGTGACCCCATAGAAGGCAGCTCACCAGGCTCCCCTGTCCCTGGGATTCTCCAGGCAAGAACACTGGAGTGGGTCGCCATTTCCTTCTCCAATGCATGAAAGTGAAAAGTGAAAGTGAAGTTGCTCAGTCATGTCCAACTGTTAGCGACCCATGGACTGCAGCCCACCAGGCTCCTCCATCCATGGGATTTTCCAGGCAAGAGTACCGGAGTGGTCTGCACAACAAGGTAAAAGCTAAAGGATGGAATTGGTTGCACAAAGTTATTCCCAGTGTGATTCATAGGATGAAACTAGTTTACAAACTATCACTGGTCCATGACGAGTATAGAAGCTGAGGGTGCATCTTTGGAAACTTTTATACAGTCTGATAGGAATTTTACATTCATTGAACTTAATATTTTTTAATGGGCTCATTTTTTATATGTCTTTGTGTTCTCTTACTGTAGTTTTCTTTATTTGTTTGTTGTAGATAATTTTATGAAATTACCAGTCTGAGATACTGGGAAAATGATCTTCACCACCAAGAGTTGGAAAAACACTGAGATGGGGAATTTAGGCAATCCCATATCCAGAGGAACAGATTTGTGGATTTCCTATATACATACTGAAAGCCAGTGTTTAATGAAAAATAGTCTCTCACCAGGTTAAACTGGATGTGTGGTATAGTGTGGCCTGGAAATGTGAAAGGACATATTAGTAAATGCTATTTGACAATAATGAGAGGGACTAACTTGGGCGTTAAATGTAATCCAGTCTGGCAGTTCATTAACACATAGCTGTTCACTCTGCCTAAGTATGAAAACCAAAAAAAAGTCCTGCTTAGAAGAATTAAAGATTTCTCCCCTTCCCTTTGAAACAAAACCCAAAAACATGTTGAACCCAGACACAGCAACTGCAGACCATGCGTCACAAAGTCAGGACTCATTCTTCAGACTATCACTGCACCGATCCAACCACAGCACACTCAGACATCTCGAATACACAGAAGCTCATGAATCCCTGACTGCATAAGATGCTCCCAGACACAGAGTTCACGATAAAGAGACATATACAACAAAAGGACTGAGAATATTTAAGTTGGTTATTCTCCAATATAGGCAGATTCAGCAATTCGCCCAGTTTGCTTACAACAAATTCTAGAAAAGAGGACACAAATGTCCCCTTGATGATGTCTTCTTGCTCAGGTGTTTTAAAGGTCCTTTATATTAGTCACCATAACCCTTTATCTGATTTTCCTCCATTCCACTGACATTGATTTGCCGAGGGATATGAGACAACTCAGCCTTCCTTGATGGCTCAAACAGTAAAGAATCCACCTGCAATGTGGGAGACCTGGGTTTGATCCCTGGGTCAGGAAGATCCCCTGGAGAAGGGAAAGGNATTTTCCTCCATTCCACTGACATTGATTTGCCGAGGGATATGAGACAACTCAGCCTTCCTTGATGGCTCAAACAGTAAAGAATCCACCTGCAATGTGGGAGACCTGGGTTTGATCCCTGGGTCAGGAAGATCCCCTGGAGAAGGGAAAGGCTACCCACTCCAGTATTCTTGCCTGGAGAATCCCATGAACAGAGGAGCCTGGCAGACTACAGTCTATGGGGTTGCAAAGAGTCAGACACGACTGAGCGACTAAGCATACACATGAGACAATTCAGGGTCTTCACAGGGTTGGAGAAATTAAGGACAGATATTCCTCTCCCAAAAAAAGATGAGAACAATGTACTCCAAAGGTCAGCTCCTGGAGCACAAACACTTTCTCCTGCTCACAGCATTTACCACAATCCTTGGCTATTAGGAAACCACTCAGTAAATATAAATACTATGTATGGACTGACTCTAGCAGAGAAACATTAGTGAAGCATCTATATGCCCAAACTGAGCATTTTGCTCTTCAACATGATCCTGTAACACAGGTGATAAGAGGTTGAAACTAAAAGTCTGGTAGCAAATTCAGGTCACCATCCTCCCCCTCCACATTTATACATCTGTTCAGTTCAGTTCAGTTGCTCAGTCGTGTCTGACTCTTTGCAACCCCATGAATCGCAGCACGCCAGCCCTCCCTGGCCATCACCAACTCCCAGAGTTCACTCAGACTCACGTCCATCAAGTCCGTGATGCCATCCAGCCATCTCATCCTCTGTCATCCCCTTCTTCTCCTGCCCCCAATCCTTCCCAGCATCAGAGTCTTTTCCAATGAGTCAACTCTTCACATAAGGTGGCCAAAGTACTAGAGTTTCAGCTTCAGCATCATTCCTTCCAAAGAAATCCAGGGCTGATCTTCAGAATGGATTGGTTGGATCTCCTTGCAGTCCAAGGGACTCTCAAGAGTCTTCTCCAACACCACAGTTCAAAAGCATCAATTCTTTGGCACTCAGCCTTCTTCACAGTCCAACTCTCACATCCATACATGACCACAGGAAACACCATAGCCTTGACTAGATGGACCTTAGTCAGCAAAGTAATGTCTCTGCTTTTGAATATACTGTCTAGGTTGGTCATAACTTTTCTTCCAAGGAGTAAGTGTCTTTTAATTTCATGGCTGCAGTCACCATCTGCAGTGATTTTGGAGCCCCAAAAAATTAAGTTTAAGCCTGACACTGTTTCCACTGTTTCCCTATCTTCCACCAAAAGGAAACAGCCGGGGTGCTCTCAATGAACCATCAACTCTTTACTAAATATTCTCTCCGACTTCCCTTCTTGCTCCACCTGGAGGTGAGTGGAGAAAGCTCTGTTCTGAGGACCAAGGGAGGTGTCTTCAGTTACCTGGGCCTCCCTCACAGCTCAGTTGTTAAAAAATCTGCCTGCAATGCAGAAAACCCAGCTTCGATCCCTGGGTCGGAAGATCCCCTGGAGAAGGAAATGGCAACCCACTCCAGTATTTTTGCCTGGAGGATCCCAGGGAGAGCAGCTCAATACTGATTCTCTGAAAGAAAATTTTATTCCCCAAAATATATTCAGAAATTTTTTACGTAGAACTACTTTTATGCACATACAGATTAAGGTGCCATCTGCAGGAAGGGTCCTTCTACAGTAGGTTTCTAACCCTTGGCTGAATCTCAGTCCACAAAGAACTCAAAGGAAGAGTTTTTCCCCAGGGAGTGTTTTCTTCCGCAATTAGAGGAAAGCAGTGTCAGACACATCTGAAGCAAACACACACACAGACACCTCAAAGGTGACCGCGAACCTTGCAATCAGGCTGACTGAGATGCCATCACAGCTTTGCTGCTTAATTACTGGGTGACTTTAAGCAAAACTATCATCAGAGTTTAATTAGAAACTCCAAAACATTCTAAGCATTTCAAGCAGGAAGAAATTAAATTTAAAAATTGTTGAAATGACTAGGGTAGCTGGAAAGAGGGGAGGAGGCAAAGTGGTGTTAGCAGCGCTCAGGTGCTGCAGGAAGCGCGGCACAGTTCTGCCCGCTCTCCCCTGCACCTCTTCAGCCGCTGCAAGAGCCCCCAAACCAAGCCGCCGTCCCACGCGCCCTCGCCCCACCCCTGCTGTAGGCGCCCAAGCTTCTCACAGCATCGCCCAGGGCACTGCCGCTGCTCTTGCCAGACCCGGAAGGACAGCTTCTACTTCCGCCTTCCATGTCCAATCCCAAGTAAGGGCCTCCTACGGAAAGAAAACCAAACCTTCCAGGAAGCGAGTCTACGAAATGAAGCTTCTAGGCTTTTCCAGCGTCTGACATACAGGAGAGAGAAGAGCAGAAAACACCCGTTATCACAAGTTACATAATCTGTCTGCACCACAGCTTTTGGCTTCATAAATGAATGGCCTGATGCTATATTCATTTCCGTAAGAGCTAACTGTTGAGCTATGATATGCTGGGTATAAATCTAGAAACTGTGGATATAAAGTCTTTTATAAATACAGCCTCTGCTTTCACACGTGAATACGTNTTATCACAAGTTACATAATCTGTCTGCACCACAGCTTTTGGCTTCATAAATGAATGGCCTGATGCTATATTCATTTCCGTAAGAGCTAACTGTTGAGCTATGATATGCTGGGTATAAATCTAGAAACTGTGGATATAAAGTCTTTTATAAATACAGCCTCTGCTTTCACACGTGAATACGTATTTAAACACAAAATGAATTAACAATTTAATGCTAGCTCTATGCACAGGGTCATACAGTATCACACCAAAAAAGAGAGTTCTTTAAATAATTCTGGGAAGAATACAAATAAACAAATAGTTTCTAAAGAAAGTGATACATACTTGAGCCTTCAACCATGGGTAGATTTATCCAGGCAACTGGTAGCAGAAGATTTCAGAAGAAATAAAAGCTAGTACAAGAGAGAGGATGCAAAAACAGCATAAGATATAGCAACTAATACAAGCAATTCTAAGTCCTGGAGAATAAAACTCAAGATAAGAAATGAGACAAGACAGAAAAGTGAAGAGTAGTGAAGACATCCTTTAACCTGTTGAAAGGTTTAGACATCAACCTACTAGAAGAGCAGACATATTTAAGAGCTTGAGGTTCAGCTGTGGTGTGTCAAATTCGCATTGTGAGAAGAGGGTAAAATATGAGTAGAGAGGCCAATGAGGAAACTTTCAATAGCTCTGGAATGAGTCAGTGAAAAGCTAAATTAGGACCAAAGCAAAAGAACAACAACAAAAAAAGAGTGAGTCAATCAGAANCACCACAGTTCAAAAGCATCAATTCTTCGGCACTCAGCCTTCTTCATAGTACAACTCTCACATCCATACCTGACCACAGGAAAAACCATAGCCTTGACTAGATGGACCTCGGTGGGCAAAGTAATATCTCTGCTTTTGAATATACTTGATCTCATTAAAAAAAAAGATCAGAGTAATTTTGCTGAAATCACGCCAATGTTTAATAAGGCTGACCAGTCACTTTGTCTAATTGACTCATTAAATTTCCTGCCATCTGCCATCAATGTTAGACACTGGTGGAGATCTTCACATCCAGGCCCTTTTGCAGCAATGAGTAAGTCACCACACCTGCGTTCAAGTACTAAATTGTATACTCTTTTTTTCTTTTTCTTGACAGTATTAATTTTACTTCCACAGATGATTAAAAAGTTGTTAGGTCTTCCTTTTTCTTTGGCCCAGATGCATGGCTTGTGGGATCCTAGTTCCTCCACCACTGATAGAACCGGGGGTCCTGGCAGTGAGAGCATCTGAGTCTGGTTTCCTTATCTTTAAAACAGGGATGAGGCAAATCGTGTTTGTACAATGAGAGTCAGTAATAATTTAGCACGTAGCTGTATAGGCTACACAAGTTGGAAGAATTGTTAATACTTACGGACTTCGGTTGAAATAGCACCACAGTCGCCCTTTATCCAGTTGACAGTGTTAACGTGCTGATACTTAAAGAAGTTGTATAGAGTATGCAAAAATTGGGGCTTCCCTGGTGGTGCAGACGTTAAAGATACACCTGCAATGCATGAGACCCGGGTTCGATCCCTGGGTGGGGAACATCTCCTGGAGAACGGAATGGCAACCCGCTCCAGTATTCTCGCCTGGAGAAACCCAAGGACAGAGGCCGGATATAGTACAAGAGGTCGCAAAGAACCGGACAAGACTGAGCGACTAAGCGTCACACACACACGAAAATTAGTTTGCGCCGAAGCGGATTATGTATTTGTTCAATGAGTTATCAATAAAGTTTCAAATTAAAAAATTCTCCCTCGTTCGTTTTAATAAAGTTTTGCTCAAATGGCGAGCCCGATTCTTATCGCGAGAATCTGGCGGAATGCTCCTCTGGCTGGAGACCTGCTCTCGCGTTGTTTGAGCTAGCAGCGGCGAGAGGTGAAAGGGAAGCACGAAATACCGCGAGATTACTGAATATTCTCGCGGTATTTCTTGGGATTACCCCCTCCCCCCGCCTTCCTCCTAGTGCCGTTTCGGTTTAACCTAGTGTGTGACTGTGAGACTGTGTGAGGGGCCGAGTGTGTGAGGTACTTAGGTGAGGCGGAAGCTAGAAAAGGGGCTCCCTCAGGAGCGAGGGACAAAGGGGGCGTGAGGCATCTAGGCCGCGGGACCCCAGCGACAGGAAGCCGCCCCGAGCCGGGCTACCGGGTAGAGGAAGGGCCCGCGTAGTCCTCACAGGGCCCCAGAGCCAGAGTCGGCCACACAGCACCGAGCCGTCGGCTTCCTACTTCTTCGACCTCCCCGGCGTCTGGGCCTGAGGATTGGCTCGGCGTGGGGAGGAGGAGAAACAGATTCGAGCAGCTACTCGTTGTCTCGCAACTCCACTGCTGAGGAACTCTCATTTCTTCCCTGGCTCCTTCAC